>JAJQOW010001232.1:0-57873 GCA_037975125.1 Latrodectus hesperus
CGGTGATTTAGGTGTAGTGGGGAAGACGGTGATTTAGGTGTAGTGGGGAAGACGGTGATTTAGGTGTAGTGGGGAAGATGGTGATTTAGGTGTCGTGTGGAAAACCGTGATCAGATTAGCCTGACTCGGTGTAGTTAGATTTTCTTACAATTAATGAGAGGAATTGGAGATCAAAGATTTTTCAAGTTGTCACGGAGAAATCTTCAGATTAGGGATTTGCTCACAGTCGACTGGCCAATTATGAAGATGATAATGAAATATCTTGATTTAAATAAATCTAGAAGAAAGCAACATTACTTAACACGAAAATATTCGTTGTACCCATTATTGTTTATTTGTTGTCCGAATTTTATTAATATGTATATATATTGAGAAGCATAACATGCATATATATACACTGCCTGACATTGAAAATGCAACACTAAGGAAGTGCAAGAAAGAGAAAACACTCGGTAAACAGAGAAAGATAGCAACTAATTATTAGGGATCTGAATTTCGAAATGATATGCTGAGAGGGTGAACAGGATTGGGTCAGGAGGTTGTAGGACCACCTGGATGGTGACACACGAAACAACACGTCTAGGCACACAGTCAATGAAAATACAGATGATTTGCTGAGGAATGACTCTCCATTCCCAGTCAATCATTGGTCAAAGTGCGTCTTCTGAAGGAAACAGAGGCTTGGTTTGCAAATGGCGTCCAGTCATATTCTAAACGCGTTTGATTGGAGCGAGATCTGTAGAGCACCGTGATCAGGGATGTAATTGTACACCTTACTGGGCTTGTTGGCTGACGAGAGCAATGTGCTGTTAGGCGTTATCCTGCTGATAAAGATCATTGGGTACTTCCTGAAGGTAAGGAATGTCACCAGCCGCAACATATCGCAAACGTAATGGTATCCAAAACCATGATGCCACGCCATCACGTGGTGGGGAATTTCATAATACATGCAGAATTGAACCTGTCTCCACGTGGACGTCCCACTCTTACGCGGCGATTATCTGAAGAAACAGAAGCATGACTCATCTGAGAAGACGATCCTGTGCTACTCCATAGTTCACGTAGCTCTAATCCGGCACCATTTCATAAGTTGGCGTCTATACTGTGGGGTCAAAAGCAGTATTCTTAACACGCCATGAGAGCAGGCCACCAGCAACCAGTCATCAGCAAATGATTCTGTACGATATGGGAGCATCTAGGATGTCTTGCGCATGCAGCAGAATTGTGATAGATGTGCTTAGCGGGAGCCGACACTGCCTCCTGTCATACGCATTGGTCCACCCTTGCAGACGTCACTCTGATTGCACCGGCACCCCTCAAAGGGTCCTAGTTCCTTGTTCCAATCCTCTTCGTCACAGCCGGTGCACTGTGGACGGGTCCAAGTGTCTGTCAGCTGCGATTTGTTATAAGGATCAATCTGCCCATCTCAGTCCAATCACCATGCCCCTTGTATACTCGCCTGTCTGCTGGAACGTTGACGTTGGCCTAACTTTCTCTGCCATTACAAGCGTCCTTTGAAACAGGAACAAACTTTCAACTATTATTTTCCATACAGCAATAACTGGACGAATATTGCCCACTCTGCCGGTTCCTCTATATTCTACTTACGCTGAAGAGCTGCTCATTTCACATCATTTGCATAACTCTTTAGGTTGTCTCTACCTTGAAATTTATATGATTTTCTGGCCACTTCTTAGTATTGCATTTCCAGTGTCGGGCAGTGTATTACTGTTAAGTTTTTAATGCTGTTCAATTGTTTATTCATACAAACTACTCAGAACAATATCAAAATTTAATTTATGTATCCAATGCTAATATATTTTATGTTCCTCATAATATCACAAAATTAAGTGCTTTGTATTCTAGTTTTCTATTTTTTAAATCTCAATGGATGCAATGAATTACACGTCTAAGTTGTTATGAGCATAACAGCTCTGACTGTTTGTTTTATGAATAATTTCTCCTCTTGTTCATAAAATTTAGAAATAGTATAAACATTTATCTCTCTCTCTCACACACACATGTATGTCACAATTTTCTATAATATTATCTGAAAGCTAGTGATTTAAGAATGTTTAGAATTCAATAAATATTATAGACGTGCCTGAATTATAAAAATCTAATATTAGATTTCAAACCGTGAAGATAAAATGTTTTGATGCTTCAGTTCTACGATTTAAATACGCAAGCGCGTTTGCTAAAGATAATTGTGCGAAGCATTTTTTTATCACTTGGAAATAATATCAAAATTATATAGATTTTTTCTTTACTGTCCAGCGAATTGAGTTTCACTTAGCTATAGATCTTATGGTCCAATCAGCCTTTTCGTGGGGAAAAGTCCACCGTAGAGTTACAAAAACAAGCTAAATCAAAGATGCTTCATGTGCCCATAACAAATGACCAATACTTTAAGAACTGAGCTCTGTGAAAAACTATATATCACTTGTACTTTTTTTATGGAATGCACATTTTTCATTTTGCTTAACATTAGAAATATTGTATTTCTGAAGTGACTTTCAAATTCATTAAGTTTTTCCTTTTTATTAACCATAAATTCATTCGTCAAGATTTATATTTCTGAGGCAAAATTATATAAAGTTTTTAAATTAACAATGCTATATATATATATATATATATATATATATATATATATAAATGAATATAACATTATTTCATATCTTATATGGGACAATTAACTAAACACCAATGAACAATATAAAATTAGTATAAACTATTACCTTCCGCAAATTTCTTTATCATAATAATGGAAAGCATAATCTGTGCTTCAGAAATGCTTACACTTTAATGAGGCAGGTTAGATGACACTATTATAAGCACTTCAGAGGTACAAATTGCTGCTGGGGATTATAGAATTCCACACCATCTGGATTTGATTCACAATAAACTTCATTACGGAATAAATTACAGAAATTCTAAATTCACAATGGAATTCTGGTATATAAAAGTAATATTATTGTAACTTATACCTACATCATTGGTTTATAGTAATATGTCAAGTATTGTTTAAGGTTTGCGTGCATCTTAGGAAGATGGAAACAAAAATTACAAATGTTACTTTGTTGAAGAGATGTCATTCAGAGAATAAATAAATAATAAAAACAATCGAACAAGAGAAGAACTTTAAGAAATTGTTTTCTCCTTTTCAAATCTATAAATTATATATTTTTCCTCCATCTCAAACGTATATCGCGTGTGTTTATGAGCAGGTATGTTTCCTTACGCCTAACTTTAACCTAACTGGTACGCCTTGAGGAGTACAAGTTAGGTAGAAGTTTCTGGAAGAGAGCCATCACAATTTAAAAGCAGAGCTCCTAATACTTGATCTATCATCCCCAGAAGTATCACTTCACTTGGAGGACATTGCAACCATTACCTATTTAAAGTATCTCAGATACATTTAGTAATCACGACGGATTTACAGTTAAGTTGGGAATCGAACTCACAACCTTAAGGTAGTGAAAACAATTCCCTAATCAAGCAGGCCATCGTGACCTCACATTTATATTATATTAGAACAAATGAATGAAAACGTATACGAAATTAATCAAAATGATAAAAATTTTATGAAATTAACAGATGAATATTTATTTAATTTGTGCAGTGAAAATGTAAGGATACCCCTATTACTTCCATAACGTTTTGGCAAATCTATTAGATATATCCTCTAGTTTATATCTAGGGACTAATTTTTAATAGATGTTCAGAAGATAATTCTGCATCCAATACAGATGTATGCATATACTCCCGTAAGATTGCATCTGGCAAGTGACATACTTCTATATTTTATCCACGACATGGAAAGGAATTAATAGATTTTTACGAACGTTTATTTGTAGTATTGAGTCAGTTAAGCACTGTTTATGTCAGTTAAAGCCTATTAAAACGTACTTAATTGGATGAACAAAGTTCTGTTTACCTCAAAAATTTATTCAACATGCTAATTGAGGAAAAATGTACTGTATATGTTCACAAAAATCTACTGTACATGCCTGTTTGTGTGAAGAAGCTACGGTCTATCTTTATGAAAGTCTATTTAACAAATCATAGCTGTGCAAAAATCCAAAGTTTGTGCCCAACAACAGTGCACACAAGGCTACTTGCGCCGGAGTAACAGTCATCAGTTAGTAAACAGAAATAAAGTTAAAATTTTCAGAACTATACCAGATAACAAACTCTAAAACTGTAATGCTTAAAACAATTCTTCTTCTTCTTCTTAGAGTTGGTTTGTATTATATTGGGCACCTCTGCCTTTATCAGCATTTTGTACTATTAACTCCAAACCTAATGTTTCCTAGTTCCAGTTGCTAGGGTCACCCACTTTATTAATTAAGTCCGATAACCCTTTAATGGAGTCTTGGTGTCACTCTCTAGTATGGATGATGCCTAAAGAAGTTAATCTAGGGAGTGCAAGAGCCTCGCATTCGTAAATGATATGCTTGGCCGCTTGCGTATGACATTTCCAGCAAATAGGGTCTTGCTGAAACAGTCCCATTTTATGGAGGTGTTTTCTGAAATAGTAATGCCCAGTTATGAAGCCTACGATTAAGCATATCTTCTGCCTAGAACATCCTAGAATTTCAGAGGCAATCCTCGCTGATGATCCATAGATCATACTTAAAACAATTACTTGTAATGGGAACTGCAGACCAGAGGCTGAGTGGTTAGCGTTCCTGATTCCTAAGCTGTTGGTCTCGAGTTTGAATCCCGATTCGGGCATGGAAGTTTTTTTCCTCTATCCTTTCTTCTGAGATGGTCTACACTAAATAAGAGGTTTGTGGTGGTATGGCGTAGGTAATGCTACTCGCGCCTCTGTGACTTGGTTTACAGGTGTCCACAGGGTAACGGCAAATGAGTAGAAATTTCCAGCCTTGTTGTGGCGAAGGGATAGTCTCCTAGTGCCAACCGTTATTAAAAAAATTGCAATGGGAATTTCTCTTTCATATAATCCCTATTCTCTGTGTATTTCAACATGTATAATTCCTATTCTCGTTATGATTACTTTTTCTGAATTTTATCAGAATTAATATAATTATTGCCAACATGTTTCCTAAATTAGTTGTTTTCATTTTGAAAAATTTATTAACAAATGAATTCTTTATTTGCTAAAATTGAATAACTGCACAAAGCAAAAAGCTGAGAAAAAATATAAAATATATAATTTATTTCTGTTTTTTTCGCATTAATTCTTTTTATAAAAGATACATTTTTTGAATCTATGCAGTTATACAGTGTATGCAGTTTTGATATTAAATTTTAATAAAATTCAGAAAGTGAAGTTAATGGATTTGGTAAGCGAAATATCAAAATGTGCGGTATCTTAATGTTTTTTAATATTAGTATACATAATGAATGTTTAACTAGTAGCCTAATGGTTAGTGTATCTGTCTTCCGTCCAAAAGGGTGGGGTTCGATTCCCAATATGGCCAAAGTCCCATAGAGTACATGCGATATATTGCTCGTTAAATCTGTGGAATCAAAAATCCTGTGGACGGTCGTTGAGCAGTTACCATGGGTGTAGTGGTCTGGAATAAATTTCCTCTCCCTCCAGATCAATGTCAAAATTGAGGGAGTGGATCCTCTGGTGGTGACATCTATTGGAGGAGTTTAGAGCAAAATCGTAATTTCACCTTCGTGGTGCTCTAGTTTAATGAAAAAAACGCATCTTACTGGCTTAAATTCGCATAGTCAACGGCATATACTGAGCTTGGCTTGTTCAAGTGTCATAAGTAACAACAATATAATGAAAGTCCAATTTTAAATTAAAAAAGAAATCTCAATTGAGAGAGAGAGATAGAGAGAAACATTTAATTATTCTTATTTTAAATTAAAAAGTACTAGAAATCATTAAGTGTCATGTTAAATATAAAATATTAGTAT
Source organism: Latrodectus hesperus (assembly GCA_037975125.1). Lineage (NCBI taxonomy): Eukaryota > Metazoa > Arthropoda > Arachnida > Araneae > Theridiidae > Latrodectus > Latrodectus hesperus. Next base: position 5,899 of record JAJQOW010001232.1, read on the forward strand.
CAAAATTTTTAATTTAACAGAACCAATTTAAATAAATATAATACATATATTTGAGTAGAATAATTTCTTTTTTACAAATTTACAACTTTTTTTACATAATATATTTTTTTTCAAATCGTAAGTATATAAGTGTGTTAAGGCAAAACACATTTTGAAGTTTTTGAATATCAATCATCATTAGAACTCAATGTCACGTGACATGTGTAAAAATATATAAATGTTCATGTTTTATACTAAACTAATTGTAATTATTTCAGATATTTAGAAACTAAAAAAAGGAAAATATCTTAAAAGCTTCCATTGACTTAAATTTAGAGTATATTTTTGAGGTAAAAAAAAGAATATATTTTTTTTACATTTGTTCAGTATCATACGATATTGTTTTAACATCTCGCTGTGAATAAATTTAAATCTATTCACGTCCGTACGGAAATTACAATCGAGAATCTTAGCTCAACTGTAATGTCTTATGTACTTTATTGGAATTTATTATTTAGTATTTCATTAAAAGGAGACTAAATGTAACTTATCAACAGTTGCACTGTAGGTTATGATGTTAACTATTCTGTTGGTATTTAATTAAAAAGAGACTAGATCCCAACACAACGGTTGGCGTCCTGACCTACATTGCAAGTGTTGGTAGGTTACATTCATATTTAAAGCGTGATTACTTATAATTATTCAAATTCTACTTTAACTCTTTGAAGGGCCATTTTTATTTTTTCTTATACCTATGCTAACGAGTTTTGGAATTGAGACTGATTTATAAAAAAAAAATTATTCAGATTATTGTCTAAAATTAATTTGAATTTTTAAGGCCATTTTCTTAGTGAAAAATTTGTTTCCCATCGCTCATTTTAAACTATTCAACTGTAGGCTGTATTACATTTTACATTTCTTTATTGTTTCGCATTATATTGCATTGTAAAATAATACCAGTTTGCGAATCTAAAATGTGGAAAAGTAATTATAAATTAGGTACTTCTTATATTCAAAATATTTTCTACATTAAAAGTGAATGAAATTAGAGTAAGTTTGCTTTTACACTGCCTCATAAATGGTGGAACTACTTTTCTGTTGAGTTTTCTTCATCTGCTAGAAATGACGGATCAAAACTTCTGAAAACAAAATAATATTCTTATAGGCTTCCTACTTTTTTTAAATCAAAGCGATATTCAAAAAGTAATATAATATTTCATTTAATACATATCATAGCAATTTCTTTTGTTATCCAGCGATTAAAAACATCTAGTGATATTAATATTATACAATTTTATTCTGATTTCAGCAGTGTAAAAATTCATTTTCACTCCTTTAGAATTAGTATATCATCAGATGTTTTTTATAAATTACATTGCAGTTATGACTTATAAAACTAAAATAGCGTTAAAAAATAGCTTAAAAGTGAAAAATTTTTTAAATAAAGGATCTCCGGAATATAGAGTGCATAAACATAAACTTCTCAAAAATATAGAATTAAGTTTTTTTCCTGTGATACCTTTGAATTTTTTTTTTCGAGTTGACATTTAAATTATTACCGGTATAATTTTCAGTCATAAATATTATTCCCATCTTGTTGACTTGGATACTTACAGTAGGTCAGAATCCCATTTAAATCGTACTAGTTAATTAACCATATTATTATATGTAAAATATACCCCTAAAGTTATTAGCCAATCATTAAAGAGAAAACTATAAACGTTTAAAAAAATGTTACCCATTCTTATACTGAAGAGAATGAATCACTAATTTTTTGAAATATGCCTTAAGCAATTCTATCGCTGTAGATTAACTAGATTAGTTTGAGTTTTAATTTAAAAAATCTGTATCTGTAAAGTTTTACCATTATTGTTAAGGTGCGTTGTTTGCTTTCTTAGTTTTGGTAATAGAGGTTGTATTCGCCTACGCACATAACCAACATTTCTGATTGGTTTAATATCATGATGTAGAATCTTTTAAAAGATATCATCCCTTGGATAAAAACGATTAAATTGAAATTTTTGAGAGGATAGTTTATAGTGTCTTATGATATACAATGCTTGTGATGTTTCTCTTTTTCAAAATAAATTTTCTTAAGGCAGTGATTGTAAGTTTTGAATAGCATGTAAGAAATATTCAGATATTAATTTTCGCATAATTTTAAATACTGCCCACAAGGCATGCACATTCACACTTTTCATATTTTATCTTTTTAGGAATATTAAAATTCTGAGGCCGCTATAGAAACACAAAGAAAGGAAAAGTGCTTTAAATTTAAAACTTATTTTCACAATGACATTAGCTTCTCCAAAACAATTGCTTGTAAGGATATTCTGAATATGAATGCATATTAATTTTATACTTTTCCAGTTTATTTTAAAATTTAAATTTATTCTGAAGAATTTCTGTAACATTTATAAAATTTAAAATATGTTTAATTTGGGGACAGTATCTTTCTCTTTGACTTAAATTTAATCTTTAAACTCTCTCTTTTATCTTCATTAATTTAAATTAATTGGGAAATATTTTATGATATTGAAAATTAGAGTGAGAAGTCAGATAATAATATATTATTAAAACGAGGTTTCTAAAATAAACGAAACAGTTTTTAAATTCAATATCCGCACACCTTTTTGATCGTTTCAATGGGTGGCCTGTTGTACCCTGGGACACGAAGTAGGTGTGTCATCAAGATGCCAAAAGTAGGTCATGATTTAGAAGCAGGGACCCTGCATAAGACCTCCAAGCAAATCCTTAATTGTGCTGGTATAGAACTTATTACTAGTGAGAACGACTCTTTTCGATGGTAGGTCACCACAAGCTAAAACGATAAATTTATATCTATGACACTCGCTGTGTTTCAAATTATTCTGATATGTTTATCACCATTTATATTATAAATAAGATTAGGCGGGATTATTGGATATTTTCGATTATTTCTCTAATCAAATTTATAATATGCGGTTATTAGATGTCTAATAACTGTATATTATAATTATATTACAGTATTTAGACGGATTAATTGGATACTTCTATCTGTGCACTAAACCACATCTACAACAGCTCAGTATAAGTAAAATCGGCATTTTTGTTTCTGCTCTTAACTTTTGGAATGTGTATATTCATTAACTTTTCATTAACTTTTAAACATTTTTTGAAATGAAACTATAACATCAAATATTAATATTTAAAAAATCCTATAATTATTCTTTCCTTAAATCCCTTAATTTTATAATCTTTTATTACTTCCATAATTTAAAAAATCCCTTAAAGCATTTCTAATTAGTTCTGAAAATTAATTATCAAAACATTCACAAGGAAATGAACACTGCACTAGAAAAGTTATGAAAATATACGCGAAAACAAAGTATAAAAATATTCGTATAGTTAAAGAATATAGAATTTCAGTAGTTCATTTTCTGTCAGCTGTTATAAGACTCACAATTTGTTGGTATTGCTTCCACGCATCGGCAACTAAATTCACCTTGTAATTACAAATTTGATAAAATGGTTTTGTGTTGTTGCTACTTACCTCAGGTTAGACTAGACACCGCCAAAAATATCTAAAGTGTCCAAAACCAAATGTATCTAAAATGTCTAAAAAAATGTGATGGGTCCCGAAGGACATCGTCTTTTTTAAAATTTAGGCAGGTTAAGATATGTCCAGGGTAGGCCATATTGACGGAAGACCAAGGACAGTCTGGAAATGTCCTTTGCCCCTGCTGAAAGGTGATTCCTCTCGTGTGTCCACTCAGATAGCGGGAAAAAGCAGTTTGATAAGATCTTGGTCTAAGATGGAAGGTCTCACCCGGTCTTTTGGCGAAGTACCATGGATGGCTGGGAGGAATTTTCATAAGCTTATTGAATTCAGTTTTTGCCAGGGAAGAGAAATCTCACTAGATGTGAGCTCTCCTCCTGGGTTTAAAATGGCTGCATACTTAAATAATTTAAGAATTAGAAACATTTAATTTATAATATAGTGCAAGCATCAAGAGAGAAAAATGGATAAAACAAAAATAATTTAAATTTTGATTAAAATGGCCTGCATCCAAATTGTGTAAACACTTTTTAGTAGATCCTATTATATATATATATATATATATATATATATATATATATATATATATATATATATATATATATATATATATATATATATATATATATATATATATATATATATATATATATATATATATATATATATATATATATATATATATATATATATATATATATATATATTTGCTATAAAGATGTTTACTTTATTATATAAATAATATTATATTTTATTTATATAACAAAATAAATATACTATCATTACATCTTTAGCGGTGAAGTTATAAGTTTCGAATATGCATTTGGGTATATTTTGCTATGTATTCAGATTAGCTGTCCAAACAAATGCACGATTTATCTGTGAGAAAACTTTGACTGTTTGCTGTGTGTGTGAACTCTAATTTCAAGATATTCTGCAGCGTTGCGAATACTCGTGTTTGTGTGCGAGGATATAGTAAGAGAAACATAAATTTACAGCTTCGTTTTGTAGAAGTTCCTGGCACGCAATGCGGCGAAATATTGCCGAACACGAGTTTTAGCAAATGCGGCGACATAGAAAGCTGTTGTACATAAATTCTTCATATTTTGGAAAATGCATTTTTCTCGTTAATGAAAACAATTGCAAATTCTTACTTATTGTTGTTGTATTGCCTTACATGCTTTGAGAATTTTTCTTTTGGTAATTAATATTTTAATTAAAGTATTGGATTTAAATAAAATACAGATTATGTTTATGGTATTAATTTGCAGTAATTTGTCTCAAATAAATAAGTGAAAAAAGATTCTAAACTTTAAAAAAATAATAAATCTTAATATATTCAGCTTATAGCTTTATGCAAACATTACTAATTTTGTTAGTAGCGCATAATCCCATCAAGCACTCCCACGAAAAATGTCTCACTGTGTGATTTAGCTCCAATATAATAATAATTTTATTAATATATTTAATAAATTTCAAAAGCAATTTATTGACAGCATCTGCCTCTTATATTTTTAATATATTCGATCTTCTTGTTTACGTGTTTATTTAATACCTGTAAATTTTTAAATATATAAATAAAAATTCAAAAAAACTGCTTTGTTTTTTTCTCTTATATTTTGTAAAAAAAAATGATTAGAATTTAAAGCTTTCTTTCAGCATTTGGTGGCATTTTGTTTTGGCAAAAACGATAAATGGGATAATACGCAAATACCCCAATAATATATATATATATATATATATATATGTATTTTCATATTCATGATATTAAGGCCATCATTTCTAGTTTTTAACAAGAATATTAAAATTATACATTTAATAATATTATGCATACTATTAAAAAATTAAATTATATAAATTATTCATACAGAGTGCCCTGAATTGGCTAATACATTTCGATGTTTAATTATTCATAAAATAATAAAATTAATTAAGATTAAAGATATTAATAATTAAATATCTTAGATAGTGCTTAGCGGACAGCCTAATGGTAGGCAGCATTTTAATACCCACCACATACCTTTTTATAGATAATTAGCTTTATTCTTGCCTCTCAAGGGAGAAAACCCGAAAAACAATTGCGCATCCACCATGACAGACATGCATGCTGAAGTCAGAGGCACAACATTCATCTTCTATTGTTCAACAGTGGCTGGGATCGAGCCTGGGACTTTATAACAAACGGTATCCCACCACAAGACTTCAATGAGCTCCTTTAGATAGATTAAAAAATTTTAGCTGTAATCAACGGATTTTTATGCATGGGTTTTGTTGCACGGAGAAAAAGAAGCCTGAAGTCGATTTGAAGAACCATGTGGACAAACATGTAGCGTATTGCAGGTTCAATTCTTGTTCTGGGTTTAATCTTGTTCTTCAGTAAACAGCATATTTTGCAAACCCCCAAAGGGATCTGTCTTGTAGTGTTATATAGAAGGGGATAAAGACTTTTAAGAAATTGAAAGTAATTTTATTTCTGTAAAATGGTCCACGAGACAATATAAACCTATGTTTCAAACTGGAAAAGGACATTTTCTGCAGTTAATAATAATATGCAAAAAGGAATATTCATAGAAAACTATTCAAACAGCAATAAATTTGTTCAAATTTTTTTTAATTTTTTACCTTCTGAGTATATTTTATTCTATGTTGTTGTTGTCGTGTGCCAGCCAGGCTGGCAATATGTGGTGCGCTGCTCCACTTTTCGAACTGAACCAAATTTTGGTGTGGAGTCCGACTTCCTCAGTACACACATGCCATAGGGACCCGTTTATAGGGTAGGCAACCAATCACTTCACATTTATACAAGGAAAGGACAAAGACAGGATAAATAGAGAAAGTACACATCCATGCCCGAACCGGGATTCGAACCCAGGACCCCGCAGTCAGACACGCTGACCACTAGACAAGTTGAACGGCATTTTATTCTAGAAACAGCCTATATTGAGCATCAAAATTTGCCAAAGATTTTGCAGAAAGTCTGTATTTATATCACTTATATATATACTGTGTAATATTATTCAAGCAAAAGACCAATAATATATTTTGGATTTCATGATTCAGTACAGTTTGATTCAATATACTAATATGTATATACGCCTTATTAATAGGCTGATTTCATTAGAGGTAATTTATTAGCATCTTTCACATCGGAAGCTTAACTTCTGTCTCTAAACATGAACAAAGCCTTCTAAATTTGATTAATGAATACTGCATAAACTCCAAGGAAATGAGAATTGTTCATTCACTCCTAACTCAATTAGTTTCGAGTCTTTTTATTTTTTTAAATGCACTTTTTTCCGCAGTCATCTTAATTGGATAATACTCATTCTTCTCGGTAAAATTTTATTGATAACTCATCAAATATTTTAATTCCTTCCACGTACACTTATCACGTTATTTTCGGTAATTTTATTTGATTTCTCTACACTTCACGCATATTTTCTCTAAGTATGCAGTACTTGCAATGTTCTATAGCATGTATTCTTCTTTGAAACCAATTTTATATTTGTTAGTATTTACGTTCACTTTATTGTTCTAAAGCATTAATTAAAAATTAATATTGACGCTATATTTAACAAAGAAAATAGTCCCGTCCTTTGCTAAGTCATTGTTAGTAACAAAATAGAATATAAGCATTCAAACAATAGCTATAACATTTTAGTATGGAAAATATCTTATATATATATATATATATATATATATATATATATATATATATATATATATATATATATATATATATATATATATATATATATATATATATATATATATATATATATATATTTAGTTGAGAACAATAGTGCTAATTTTTCAGCTGCTAGCTCGGCAGCCGATCATTTCATATTCTTGTATTCTATTTTATTTATGTAAAATGAAATACAAAAATTATGTTATGTTAGGATTCTCTTTGTTATGTATTTATTCATAATTATTATCTTGAAAGATTTTTAAATATATCATTTTAAAATATTTAGGGGTATCTAAAAAAATTGTAATTTTGATCAGCAAAATATTTCCTTTTCAACCATATAAATTTCTGAGGACTGAGCAGCTATCAAGCACATTGTAGGGTTGAGGATAGCGGAACTTCATTTTTTTGAGAGAATAGTTCCATTAAAAACCTTTTTTTCTATTTCCCGTAAGGTTGGCCTTATGCTACCCATGTCTAACATAAGTAACAATTCTGTTATAGTGTCTTAACGAAACCTCAGATATGTCTGCCCAATTCCAAGGGTATCTTGATTACACAGTAACACAGATAATGCTGGGTGGACCTTACTACTTGAGATTTAAAGCCACTGCTCATACAGGTAAAACCTCAGAGGTAGACCTGTCTTTTGGAGATAAGGAAATTCCGAGTAAATCAACTGAAATATTAGAAATGACTCCTCGATAGCAGAGGTAGGAATGACTTTCGGTCCATCCACTGCTAGATACAGCAGGAAGCTGTTGATAACATGTCTCACTAGGCTAAAGACATGTCACCAGGCTTATATATCTTACTAAGTTAGAGATATGTCATCAAGCTATCTCACTAGGCTGGAGACATTTTATCAGACTATCTAACTAGGCTGGAGACATGTCATCAGGCTATCTCACTAGGCTGGAGATATGTTATTAGGCTATCTCACTAGCTGGAGACACGTAATCAGGCTATCTCACTAGGCTGGAGACATTTTATCAGACTATCTCACTAGGCTGGAGACATGTCATCAGGCTATCTCACTAAGCTAGAGACATGTCATCAGGTTATCTCACTAGGCAGGAGAAAAAAATTACTCCATACAATGGGACTTTTTATTAAGCCGTTGTATGTAAAAAATGCCATAAGAGTGAGGAAAGGGAGCACCACATTGTGTATAATGTGATGCTCTTGTCCTTACTCAGTTGACTGCTTTAGGTATAAAACCACGTAACTAGGAAAACTGAATCTAGATATAATGGCATTATACCTCAGTTCCATAGAAAGTTCTTTTGACTTTATAAACAAAGTAAAAGATTTTTATAAATGGAGCTAAGTTATTTTTGATTTGTGTGTGTGTGTGAAACTCGGTACAAAAGGATTTTAGAAGAGGTGTTTTAATTGTCGAATCCAATAAGAATTCAGAAGAAGAAATGTTTCAAAATATAGTTTATATAATATCTTTTAAATTTTAAAATGTATACTAAATTATTCTTACTGAAATTCTTTTTTATATGGACAGTATAATAACATGATATACTGCGACTTGAAAATTATAAGTATACCTAAGAATTTTCTTAAGCGTATAACATTTCGCGTTAAAGTTTCTCGTGTTTACCTTGGAGTCTTAGAAATTTGATAAAAATGAAAAGAAAAATGGAATTAAAACATCTTCAAACGAATTCAAATATTTGAAAAGGGAGGGTTTTTAACTGTAAAATCAGCTATAAAGAGTATTTAAAATTTTATTTACTAAATTTTTTATGTACATGTGTTGATTATTATGTGTATTTATTTTGTGTTTAAAATGTGTTTAATTTTAAGCAATTTTTTGTTTTAATTTATATGTTTAAATATAAATCCTTTTTCTGTAAATTTTATACATATTTTAAAATTTTGTTTATGTTTTAGCATAATGAATTACATTATACATATATGTATGCATGTGTGTGTGTGTATATATATATATATATATATATATATATATATATCCACAAATTTTCTTTATGAATTCTAAGCATTTATTAACTTAAAATTTACTTTTTACTAATATTAATACAAATGTATCAATGTGTCATTTTTATAAAAAATATTTAATATGTTATTTTATGCGTTTATCTATTAATTTTTTAATATATTATTACCATATACTAAGATATTTATTCTTCTTACATTACATTCGCATATTAATATAGTCAAAATAACTTAAAAAATTAATAAGTAAAAATAATAACTAAAAATCCAAACTGGTAACATTATTTTGCTTTTCCTAATGATTCGTATTTGAAAAGAAAAATATAAAAATCTGAAATTTCCGTAATAAATTCCTAGTATGTATTTAGCAACTCAATTACACGCAGAAAAAAATACTTTCATTTAAGAGATAATCCTTAATGAGCATTTAATTAGTTGAAATAAACAGGAATGAAAGAAATTCCTAGCAATTTCTTTAACTTAGATATTTTTGGAATACTTTTGTCGTTGGCGACATTTTATGCAGTAGAAAGTTAATCGTTCCATAAATATCATCATTTATCATTTTATATGGTTTAATGATTTCTTATAAATGTACTCGTTAGGCATAACAAGGGAGCAAAAATGCTTACTAGAATTTCATCAAGACAAATTAAATCGATGTGACTGAATTTGTGAATTATTACGAAAAACATTTTGAGTAATCAGTCATTTGTATGCGTGCATGGAAGTTGTCTAGAATAGTACTTTTCTAGTATAGGAATGAAATTCTAGTACAACAATGTAATTCTCCTGAAAAGTAGCAGAAGATCAAAACAAGTCATTCTTATAGATCTAAACTGTTATACTGTTCAATATACGGTTAAAAATAAAATGATAAAAGTATGCAAATAATTAAGCAATTTTTCTACAAGACGGATTAAAAATAATAACTAATTATATTTATTTACAAGGTACTATTTATTATTGAAGTTACCGATTTACATTTGTTGCATGGATAATTGTGTGTGAATAAATATATTTATATTTGATAAGAGATCATAGTACTGAGAGGAAAACAATAATCAGATTCAAATAGTTATAAAATTATAAGCTTTTTGGTACTAATACCTTGAACTATGTGTAATAATTGTAAAATAATTGTTATGCGATTGGAAATGATGAAAATATCATTCTTATTACATCAACAGCTTAATCATGTACAAAAAATATTCAGCAAACGAGAAGAGAAATAAAAGGGTTTTGAATTATATTCAAATTGAATATGAAACTGTGACATAATTATATTTACTTAACTAAAAAGTAAATAAATTTATTAAATGTATGAAAATGAAACATGTTATTTTTAATAGTGAACGTACTTTCCTTTTCATTATTAATTATTTATTAACATTTTGATGCATATTTATTCTATATAACATGTTGTTTCCTTCATGCTGTGTAATAAAAGAAAAAGTTATTGAGATAAATGCTTTATAAGGTTGAGATTCGAATGTAAATTTATAGATCTCACGCACAAACTCAGATATCGAGATGTGAATTCCAAGCTTGCAAATGAAGGATTCCCTCACACAATACAATGATCTTTTTATCTCTCTCTTCCTCAAGAATTATTATCAAGTTTATCTCAGTTTGTTTATTTTAAATCTTATACTTTATCATTTGTATCAATAAATTTAACTTGATCAGATGTTGAATAGTAGTTGAGTCTAAAATTGTACCAGAAATGGCGACAACATAATTTTTGAAACATGAACAAAAAATATTGTGTCATGTGGGAATATTTCTAATTTAAAGAGAAATAAGTCACACAGAAAAAATTTTAACACACTGTGAGAAATACAAATCTGACGATGGCTTTTAGAATTTTATGTTATTATTTAGTTAAGTGTTCATTCTATTTCATTTCATGATCTGAATACTGTTATTGTTACATATGGCTTTATATTCAAAGGATCAATCCAAATGGATAAAGCAGCTCGAGTATTTACAGAAGGACAAATATAAAAATCACGAAGGGGAAATTACAAATTATATATATGCAATTCTAATAAATTTAAGTGTCTTTGTTGATTTAAACTAGCCATAAAGTTGATACTTTGTATTGTCTTTTTCATTTTGCTTTTTATACGCCTCTATTTTCAACACGTTTAGTTTTAAAAGCAATGTTGCTAAAGATTTGGAAATTTAAAAACTAATTATGTAAAATAACAGGTGATTTTCATAATAATGAAAACTTTTATAAAAAGAAAAAATTATAATTAAAAATACTTCTAGATTTCTGGTAAAAATCATAAATGGATTTATTTTTCATCACCGACGATTCGATGGTAGATTTCGCCTTGTTTGTTACAGCTCGAAGAATGCGATTTGAAAGCAGGCAGCAACTTCGTCGACAAGTTGGATTCACGACTTCGTCTCAATAGGATGTGTCATCGATGAAACGTTATCTGACGTCATGGATATTTTAAACCGATGAGAATAGTAATAAAGTGACGTAATCATCATCTCAACTATAACGAAAGAAACAACCTCTTTATGGTTAATAAAAAAACAAACATTTAATGTAATAGGCAGATCAAAGTAACATAATAACAGAAGTAAGAATTAAATAAGAAATTTAACTAGGAAAAGAACACAAGAAGGCACAGTCTTTATAAGGAGGTCATAAAAGTTCTGTTGTTTTTACAGTATAATTTGTTTATCTCATTCCAATTTACTCTGAACCTCCTTAGCCATAGTTATTACTCATTTACCACCCAAGAGTCACGTGGGAATTAAGGTTATCCCAAATGCTAGTAAAACTGTCTCCCTGATCTGAATAATTTCCAAAGAAAAGTTGTCTTGGTTATTTACTTCCAGTGGGTATGGTTGGTAAAGTAAACTGCCTGATCTGAATAATTTCCAAAGAAAAGTTGCCTTGTTTGGTAAAGTAAACTGCCTGATATGGATAATTTCCAAAGAAAAGTTGCCTTGGTTGGTAAAGTAAACTGCCTGATCTGAATAATTTCAAAAGAAAAGTTGCCTTGGTTGGTAAAGTAAACTGCCTGATCTGAATAATTTTCAAAGAAAAGTTGTCTTGGTTGGTAAAGTAAACTGCCTGATCTGAATAATTTCCAAAGAAAACTTGTCTTGGTTGGTAAAGTAAACTGCCATAAATTAGTTCATGATCAAAATAATTTGAAGAATTAATTTCGAAAAATTTACAACACACACTCCCATACCTTCACTCATCATATCACGATTTCAATGCTTTCCAAAATGAGTAGGATTTGTTTGGTAATTTCCCTATCTTTACAGAGCTGAATTCTTTGTAAAGTTTTTTCCAATTCTCAGTTACTTAAGAAATTTTAAATGTCACCACAGCAAGGGCTGGAGCTGATCCAACTTATGAAGAGAGGCATCCAGTGGGTATGGCTTCCAAAAGATATTGAGTCTTAGTAATTTAGAAACATGAACCAAACAGAAGACACTCAATGTTTGGACAGCTACCTCCAAAGAAGTCACTTTACATAAAGTATCCCGATATACGCAGGGATGATCACATTGCTATCACGATCTATTATACATGATCCAATCACTCTTAGTGAAGATTAAGAATCTTTTGTTGTGGTGAGAACAGATGTCACTAATATTGGACAATGAGAACGAACACCTTTACAACCAGGCCACGCTTTTCGAAGTTGTTGTTATTGTTGTTTACTAATGACACTTGGACAAGCTCGCTATGCTATGCGAATTAAGTCAATTGGGTGCGTCTTTCGTTATAATCAGATCTCCATGAAGGTGAAAGTACGACTTTGCTCTACACACATGTCATAGGTACACGTTTATAGAGTAGGCAACCATTCATACCTCATTAATACAAGGAAAGGACAAAGACAGGATAGGTAGAGAGAAAGTACATCCATGCCCGAACCGGGATTCAAATCCAGGACCTCTTTATCCGTAGTCAGGCACGCTGACCACTAGACAAGCTGGTCGGCTGTTGTTGTTGTTGTCGTGTACCAGCTAGGCTGGCAATATGGGGTGCGCTGCTCCACTTTTCCAACTGAACCATATTTGGTGCGGAGTCCGACTTCTTCAGTACACAGATTCCATAGGTACCCGTTTATAAGGTAGGCAACCATTCACACCTCATTCATACAGAGAAGAGACAAAGACAGGATAGATAGATAGATTGATAGAGAGAAAGTACATTCATGCCCGAACCGGGATTTGAACCCAGGACCTCCTTATCCGTAGTCAGGCACAATGAACACTAGACAAGTTGGGCGGCGCTTTCCGAAGTAAATATGATTAGTTTGATAAAGTACACCATCTTAACTTCTCAGATCAATTCCTATTTTCAATACTTTTCAAAGTCAGTTTGGCTAGATTAATAATTTAAATTGCCTCACCTTTTCAAACCAGTTCATGATCTGAATATTTGTTAAAGGAAACAAGTTTTGGTAGCACATACACATACTTACCTTTTTAAATCAGTTCAAGATCATAACTCTAACCAAAATAAGTTTGAGCTATTTGGTTACACAATTTTCTTATCTTTTCGGATCAGTATATGATCTAAATATTTTTTTAAATAAAATTGGTAGCATATCTATAACTTTTTAAAGGAGCACATGATCTATATGTTAATGATCCTTTTTAGAAATGCAAAATAAATTTGTAGTTAATTGTTAAAAAGCAGTCAGTATCGTCTTAACAATTTTCCTTTTTCTGAACTAAGTTAGTTAAAATTATTAGGTTGACTAAAAGCATTTTGTCTGTAGTACATAAAACTACAGCTTTAGTTTCTGAAGAAGATTCCAATAGAAAATAGAATATTTATTTCTATGTTTATAAAATTTGTTTGAATTATATACCTTTTGTTTCGAACCAAACGGGATGAAAAATATTTTTTCAGATATTAGCTCCTATCATATCTGAAGCAAGTCGTTTTGTGTGTCCATTATATTTAATTCATTTACAAGTGATTTCACTCTATGTACAGTTTCAGTTTGCGATGAAACCCAATTTGGTTTCTTTTGATAGCTTGTACATTTTAATTTTGCTGGTAAACAATATCTCTTTGTATACAGCTACCAAAATATCATTGTAATACTAAAAAAAAAATCCTTTTATTACATAAAATTCTTATTCTTTAGATAAATGAAACATTTGTAATAATCTTTGACAACTATGAAAGATACAATATATTTTAAAAAGGTTTAATATCACCTTCAATTTAATTCAATTTCTGGAAATTTCTCCCTCTATAATACATTCATGTTTTTTATTTTCATCTGTTTCATTATCAGTTATTTAGTATCAGTATATTATATATATATATATATATATATATATATATATATATATATATATATATATATATATATATATATATATATATATATATATATATATATATATATATATATGTATACATAATATACAATCTGTAAAAAGTAGTCATGCGTACATTTGAATTTATGCGTATATGTATATACAGTAGATGCCGACCGATTATTGTGTGGTTAGCGCTCCTGACTCCTGAGCTGTTGGTCCCGGGTTCGAATCCCGGTTCGGGCATGGATGTTTCTTTCCTTCTCTGTTCTCTCTGTCCTTTCTTCTGTGATGTTGTATGAATGTGGCGCGCCCTATAAACGAGTTTGTGGCGGTATGGCGCGGGTAACGCTACTCGCCTCCATGACTTGGTTCACAGGTGCCCGCTGGGTAACGACAAACTAGTAGCAGTTTCTGGCCTTGTTGTGGCATAGGGTTCATTCCTCAAGTGCCCGCCGTTGGAAAAAATATACAGTAGACACGTTTGTTTTTATAATCTCTAATTTATGAACACTCTGGTTCTTACGAGTTAGTGCATAGTTACTACCCTGACACCATAGACACAATTGTAATTTTAACTCCCACTTACGAACTAAAATTTTAAAAAATCTCTTTTTTGGGAACATTCGTTTCTAAAAAATAGTTTTTTTCCATTAAAAAAATTTTTTTTAAGATTTTTTAAAAAATTTTTTTTATGATTGTTTTTTATATAACACCTGAGATTTCGGTTCATTTTGAACAACAGAGCGACACGTGTATTCATTCTAGGCATTATAGGAACAATAATCGAAGACACATGGAAATGAGACATTTGATGGGAAAAATCTGTGCCACAGAATTCAGTTTCTATGTTTCCCGTACGCAAGGACACCATTTTTCTCTCATTCTCCCACGTTAGGATAGAGAAAGGAGAAAAATTCTTTAAAAGTTTGTGCTCTTTTGTTATGTAGTTGGTTTCGTTTCATTTGAACAACTCATTTTTATGAAATTTCATTTGTCGAGAGAGATTGAGCCGATTCCGTTGAGGATTTGACGCAGTTGAAGAAACAAACGTGTTTTATCAGTTGAAGTAAAAAAAGAAAATTCTGAAAGTAGACGAAAAAAAATTATGTAAGACGAAAGTGTCCAAAAAATATGGAATTCCTAAGATCAGTCTCTGAACAAATTTAAAAACGCTGCAAAAAATTCTGAAAAAGGAAACAGTACCAATGAAAATGCTGCCTCTCGAAAATATTGTAGCGAAGGAAAAGATCCTAAATTGGAAAATGCTTTGTTTGCTTGGTTGAGAAAAATGAAAGGAATGAACCTTGTCGTTGGTGGTAATGTCATTAAACAGAAATTGAACTGCTATGCTATGAAGCTGAACATAAAAGATTTCAAAGCATTAGATGACTAGCTCCAAAAATTTAAAACCTGACACAGTTTGAGCTTTAGAAAAGTGTGTGGTAAAGGGCAATCAATAAAAATTAAAAAGTATGGTTTATATGTATGAATTTTTTATTTTGCATTGTTTTTTTATGGTGCATTATAAGTAATTCTTTCTAATATTTATTTCTAAAGAAAAAGGAGTTTTGTTAAAAAAACACAAATCTGAATAATCTAACACATCATTTTTTTCTATTTTACGTACCGTTTTATTGATCTCTACGAAATCGTTACGACAAACGTCTTTTGTATATGGTAATAATAGATACTAGCATTATTTTTTTCCAACGGCGGGCACACTTGGGGGTGACGAACCCTAAGCCACAACAAAGCCAGAAACTGCTGCTCATTTGTCGTTACCCAGCGGTCACCTGTGAACCAAGTCACGGAGGCGAATAGCGTTACCCGCAGGGCTGGCCACATTCATACATCACAGAAGAAAGGACAGAAAGAACAGAGAAGGAAAGAAACATCCATGCTCGAACCGGGATTCGAACCCAGGACCCACATCTCAGGAGTCAGGAGTGCTAACCACTGAGCCATCGGTCGGCACATACTAGCTTTATAACCATTATTATAATTTGATACTAAATAATATGAAGTGGTAACCAAGTCAAAATTAATATTTTTAGTATCGATAATATTGAAAATATTAGATTTTTCACGAATATTTTACTTGGAGGTATATCTCCTTTTTCTGAAATTTATAATAAGCAAATGAAGTGTATATCTCTGATTCATCATCGGGATATATGATATTAACACTGTATTTTCAATATCCAAAATTTCGGGATGGTATTTATTATAATAACAGCATAAATCGCAAGTGAAATGCATCCATATCAATCCGGACTTAACTTCGCTAAGTGTTGACTTAACTTCGCTAAGCCCAGTTGCTTAAGAGTGGTGCAAATATGTTGATGAAATAAACTACTCCTGTGCAAACCGTGACCATAACCGAAGGAGCATATTAATCACGCAGCAAGGATTCAGTCAAGTGGAACAGAGAGCAGAAGAGAGAGCCTCTCAGACGGAGTGAACAAGCGGTGATTGATGGATTGATTCAGGAATTGATTGATCACAAAGAAAGGTATTTACTCAACTTATACCAATAATAGCTATCACTGACGAATATTGAAAAAAGTATTAGGGGATGCTGATGAATATGAATGAACCTTTAGCAGTTTTGCTAAAAACAGATAAAAGTTTTAGAAAGCAAGTCGAAGAAAATGAAATATCAATTTATTATATTAGAGAATCGTGAAGAAAATATTCAATAATTCATTTTAATCCTTCTTTTTTAACTGTAAGTGGAAATGTGGTTAAATTTATTCGGGTAATAAAACGAAATTTTTAAAAGAGTATTTTTTCTATCATTTTCAATCGTACCTGTGAATAGTAGAATAAATGTAATTAAATTTACGCAAAAGTGCTAATTATTATTGGCTAATGATTCAGCTGAAAATATTTAATAAAGTATTTAAAAGGTATATAATTTTTGGCTAATTTAATTATAAGCGAAAAAATTGTTTCAATAGTTATTACATGATGTCTTGAAGAAATAGTATTTTCAGTTTTAATTGGACATCTATATATCAGTAAAATTTTATAAAAGTTTATATTTAATTTATTAATATATTGAACCTAATGATTTCATAATTTGGATAACTGAAAGTAAAACCAAGGAAATTTCACAGAAATGTCTTACATATTAATATAAATTAATTAAGAAATATTTTTTATAATGGCTTAAATTTTGTTACAAATAATTTAGAAACAAACTGGTATTACAAAAGTTTAATTTTAGAGGTAATAAAGTGTTAATAACATAATTTAAAATTAATATATATCGTGTAAGAGATTAATGTTATATTTTAATGAGATTTAATTTTGAAAAGTTATAAATCTGTTATTCATTTTAAATAAAATTTCTATTTTATATTAAAGCAGATATATGTGCATACACCTTTTAATTTGCAGTCGGAAATTCAACTCAATTTAAAAGTTTTCTAAAAAGTTTTAGAATAATGATTAATATTCTCGATAAATAAACGTAAAATAATAATAATTTTTAAGAGTTATATTATTATGCGAATTACATCTTAAAATATATTATACGAAAGTTCAATGGAAATCAAATGATTTTTTGAGTAATTTTTAAGTAAAACTTTTTTAATGTAAAATCAAAATCGTAAAAGAAATTCTGATCACGATTAAATTTTACAGCTTACTTCATAAATAAGATAATAATTGCAACGCAGTCTTGAAGGGGATAAGTGACTTAATATTGGCAGAAAATGGGTAAAGAATTAAAAATTTTACTTGTTTAGTTGACTTTTTTGGAGATCTGAGCAAAAGATACGAAAGCAGAAAATGGGTAAAGAATGAAAAACTTTACTTGTTTAGTTGACTTTTTTGGAGATCTGCGCAAAAGATACGAGGATCATCCGGAAAGAAAATTTTCCACGACTCCAAAAGTTGGTTCTGCAAATGACCAAAACGCAAATGTACTTGCAAAATAGATTGTGGGAGTGGTTATCATATGTTGCAATCCTAATTTTTTAGATAGCTTACATTAAGGTTGTTACAGTGCGCAAAGATCTCTGCTCTTATTTCTTCTTCCACTGACTGTTGACTGCATGATGTAACAGTAAACGTTGAACATTACTAAAGAACTTGCCATGAACCATTCAGACCAAGAGGCCTGAAATACTCAGTACTCGGGCTTTGATACTCCACGACAACCCTTCAACTCATATAGTGAATTTCAAAAAAAAAAAAATGCTTTAAAAGTTTAGCTGGGGAGTGTTTGATCTTCCTCCCTACAATGCTGAGCTTGCTCCCTGACACTTCCATCTGTTCTTGGACTAGAAGAAATTCCTGTCACTTCCCCATAGATGAAGACGTGTAGAGAGTTGTGTCATGTTGGCTCCATTCCCAGGGCCAGATTCTGTGATACTGAAGTATAAAAACTTAACCCATGATATGACAAGTGCTACCATTCCGATGGTTCTTATGCTGAGAAGTAGCTGAAGTATTGTTTTATTTCTTATAAATCTTTCTGGGTTATTATATTTTGTTTCTTTTTATTCTTCTTCTTCTTCGAGTTGGGTTTGTATGTCATTGGGCACCTCTGCTTTTATCAGCATTTTGTACCATTAACTCCAAACCCAATGTTTCCTAGTTCCAGTTGCTCGGGTCACCCACTTTATTAATAAAGTCCGATAACCCTTTAATGGAGTCTAGGTGTAACTCTCTAGTATGGATGATGCCTAAAGAAGTTAATCTAGGGAGGGCAATAGCCTCGCATTCGTAAATGATATGCTCTGCCGTTTTCTTTTGCATATGACATTTCCAGCAGATAGGGTCTTGCTGAAACAGTTCCATCTGGTCAGAAAGTCAGTCTTGCTAGCGACAGCTTCCTGACTTTCACCAGAATAAGATGGTTTGGAGGTCATTTCTACCTCAAGTGAAGGATTCATTACTGCCTCTTTACTAGTATGCCTCTGAGTTCCCTTGTCTTTTTCAGCAAAGTCTACTTTAGAAGCTTCACCTGCAAAAGCAGAAAGGCTTGTTATTTCTTGTGTCTTTTCAGCCACAAGATAACAATTAATAAGCTCAGGTAATATAAATCCACCCAGCATTGCCTGAGTTACTGGGCAAGGCAAATTACTCTAGAAGTTAACCAGGCAACTAGAGGCTCCGTTAAGACACCATTACCGCGGTGCCAAATAACCCTAGGCACGGGTCGCATAACACCAGGGTTTACGGGAACTGGTTCGCGTCCTCTTATTCAATATTCAAGGCTATCCTGTCATTCCTACAGGACATTCGGTGATCCACCATGCCGACGCGCCTGGTGGCTACTCAAGCCCCAGGAAGGTACGCGTACCGCCTGGTTCCAGGTTTCTTTTTATTAGTAATGGGAAATTAAGTTTCGGATGACCCTGGTATTATTCTGCCTTACCTCATGTATGGGGGTAGGCAACCAGATGGCGCTGTCAGTTTCATAGATAGTTGTGTGCTGCAGACAGCTTTATCAAGACAAGATCTTCCCCATGTGTAGGAAATGCAAAATCACACATTTTACTACTGATACCTTTTCTTTCCGCCTTGTATTTCCTTCTGCCCTTTAACTTGTATCAAAGTGTTTTTCTTGTTTTGAACTCTTTTATATATTCAAGGTTTTATAGATATAGTTTAGGCTAATGGCTATCCATTGCATATTCTGTCCTTCTAACTGAATTTTAAAGTAAAGGATTAGCTTTATGGCAATAATATTTGGATTTGATTCATATCTGAGGCAAAGACATGATAATTTTCCGAGGTTCCACTTTCAGACGAAATACTAGAAATATCAACATTCGTAAAAAAAAAATTACTAAGGAATGGCAATCCAGCCATTCAAGGTATGATTTTATGTAAAATTTATTAAGTAGATCGACGTCCACTTCAGTCCTATATCGATTTATCAGGATTTATCACAAATCATGATCTTTGGGCTCATTGTGTTCTAGCGATAGAATCATGCTCTTTAGAGTATGTGATCCTGGGTTTAATCCCAACCACTATTGAACAACGACAGATAGATGTTGCTTTTTCACCTTCGATATATTATAACTTCTCCGCCTTCCTAACTTCAAGAGTTTTCCAAGCGTCCGATGGACATTTACTCTATCAAGCAGATTGATAGCCCAGATGGTGCTCAGTAGCTACCAGAGTAAAATCATGAGAAGTGGTTAGCGATACCACAGGAACGGCAGAAAATAACTCAAGAAGGGGGTTAAGTGCTTCACAAAAAATGCGATTCATCAGTAAGGAAACCGGAATCACCTGTCGTGTGACTCCTTAGTAAGTTTTTAATGATTCATGGAGCAATCCTTTTCTATTTATCCCGTGTGGTTGTGCATCACCTGTTCTACCGGAAATAAACAGTCCAAACATGGCGTACGAGGAATGTTTGAGAATTTTCTGAGCTTGAGGATGAATGGCAGAATAATATTTAAAGAGAAGAGTCACTGGAGACTGGGAGTTCTGCCTGGGGTTGCTTGCCTGAGCTGCTGATCCTGAGAAGCCTCCGAGTGAATCATCCTGAATACCTGATTGAAGTTCCCGACGACTTCTGTCTGGAGAGAGAGAGAGATCCGAAGAGGAGTAGCCCCTTCTGATATATTGCCAACTGCCCAGTGAATTAAGAGAACTTTCTTTGAATGGTAAGACTCAGTTCCTTTGAACCCCGCAAGTTGATCGAAGGTTCTTACAAACAACTTGCATCAACCTTGCATATAGCCATCGATTCATAGTTCATTGTAAATAATCATCAGAATAATTTATCAATTGTAATTAAATGCTTATTCAAGATCTTGCAATTAAATGAGCCTGATTCATTTATTTGCCCAGCCTACCCATTGCCACAGCTGTACCAGACTGAGTACGTAACAATACACATCTGTCTGTTTGAGATTTCGGGGTCTCCTCCCTTGCAATTCATGAATACAATGCACAATCTATGAAAAATAAACTCCTAAAAGGTTAAAATATCCTACAACAGCTTTAGGCCAATAAGACTATATGATGTCGGAACCATGATCCGTTTCGAAGCATTACAGTCTATTGCTATTCAATTTTGATCTTTTTCTAATGAATTTAATTTATAATTACCTTTATGTAGATTTAATAATTTATTATAGTAATCAACGAATAAAAATTCAAAAAGATGATTTCCAAAGAATTTAAAATTATTGACGAACAACTATTTTTCCAGTTGGTTGAGGGTTTCTTGATTTTTCACAAAAATCAAATACACAATACCAAATTTAAATCTTTAGTAAATATTAATAAATATTCATGTTGATTTTAGAATTTAAGGAAATATTGATAAATCCGCCCTGAAAGGATAAATATTTGGCTACACAACTCATCTAAATATAAATCTCAAAGCTAATTTAACCTATATTTGCGCTCATGAAATATTTCAGATTTCCGACGATGAAATCTGGGTCGATGGAACTGGAGTTACAGTTAGTTATTCAGAGTATGAATTTCTGAAACAAATCAATTTTTGGCAAACCGGAATGTTCCTCACTCAGGAAACACGCATTTATCTGCTTTGAAATGGCTACAAGTGGAAGGAACTTTCCTCACGTACAGGAAAGAGATTTTCGGAAATATAAAACTATGAAAATGTAAAACATGAACTGCATGTTGATGAAATTTTTGTTCCTTTTCCCAGTTTTAAAAATTCATTTTTATAATTCAACCCACGTGGATATGCAAGTTTTAGGAAAAAGCTTAATATAATAAATATAAGGAATTGAGAAAAATTGTAGATTAAACCAGATATATATAAACTTAGCACTCGTGTATCTCATAAGCATTTTGTGAACTGTACTATGAAAAGAAGTAAAATTGTTAACTGAAATGACCAGAATCATTAAATACTGGTTGATAAATTGATGGTTGAAATTTAAATTTATGCAACATTAAACGAATTTATGAATCAACGTTGTAAAAGAATGGTTAGCATTTTGGTGTTGAATTTCATCGTTCATGGGATAGATACTATTATTTTGAGGGAAAATCTCGAAATACGAATTAGATCACCACTCATTTTGGTTGAAATGAGCATTTGAAAAGGATAAAGTGACCATCGAAGAATTATAGTGTTGATTCGTTGTTAACTAGTTAAAAATTATAAAGTAATTGTTAGGGGAAAACAAAAAAAGATAGTTAAAAATCAGTGCAACAAATATGTATTATATGAGGTATAAATTATAAAGTAATATCATCCACATCATATATTTCATGCATGTTAGAAATGTCATTTGTTGTTGTCTTGTCCCAGAAAGGTTGGCAATATAAGGTACATTGCTCCACTTTTTCAACTGAACCGTAATTTGGTGTGGAGTTCTGACTTCCTCAGTACACACATACTATAGGTACTCATTTATAGGGTAACAACCATTCATAGCCCATTCATTCAAGGAAAAGATAAAGACAGGAGAGAGAAAGTACTTCCATGCACGTACCAGGATTCCAACTCAGGACCACATTATCCGTATTTAAGACATGCTGACCATTATACAAGTAGGGCAGCGAGATGCCATTTATTTTATGCAATAAGTTACTAATTTACGAAAAAAGTTTTGAAACTTTTTATGAGAGTTTGTAACAAAACATGGTTATTAGTTAATTATGTTACATGGTTATTAGTTAATTATGACAGAACATGCAGTTTACACTCTTCATAAATTTACATGGGGAGGAAGAAAACGCAGGTTAAAAATCATTTAATTGATTCCTAAATTATAAATTACTTAAATTTTGCATGGAATAGCATTTTTGGGGAAATGGCTAATTCATTATATAGTAGAGAACAAATATATCATCAACTAGATAACAGAACAAATATTTGCTTTCGTGCAATTTCACATTTTCGGAAATTTTAAATTTATACGCTTTTTGAATTTGTTCTTAAAATTTTGAAATGCTTGAAAGTTTTAAATTGGATTTACAAATTTGTTCAAACGACGTTGGGCTTAGTTTCTTTGTAATTTTCGAATTATAAGGTTTTCAACAATAATTTCATGAGCATCAACCCTGAAGATGATTGGACAAAGTAATAGAGTGCTGTACCAACAATATTTAGTCATATTTACAAAATGGCCATTGAGCATTTGTTAGGATTGTCGTAGAATCTACATTCTGCATTCCTCATGTTATTTCATAAAAGGTATATGCATATACTGCATACTGTAAAAAATAAAAACTTTTAATCATAGTCTTATTTTTATTTTTTATTAAATCAATCTTATTTTTGCGCGCGATTTGAAATATTCATTACATACAAGGCGTATTATCATTAACATATTTCTCTCTAATACAGCTCTAATTAGTATTATTTGTTGTGTGTTGTTGCTTATGACATTTGGACAAGCCAAGCTCGCTATGCCGTTGGCTATGCGAATTTAAGTGAATAGAGAGCGTCTTTCGTTTTGGATCAGAACACCATGAAGGTGAAAGTACGACTTTGTTCTATTAAGTTGCCTCGTAATTTTGAACCACGGTCAGGTGACGAGGCCACACCTGAGCTGGCACCCTCCTCTCCACATTCACTCCAAACCAGCGGAAGGACTTTGGACGTCACATATTAATGTGGACACGTCCCCAATCCACGGAGTTCCAGCAACCCAGTGAAGGAGAGTACACCGTGGTCACCCTCCCAACCACTGCCCGCGGCAAATGATGCTTTACTTTGCTGAGCTTACGGGAAGAGGCGTGAAGCTACTGAGCCACTGGAGCTCAGTATTATTTCAAAAATATATTAAGTTTATACCTTGTGGAATTATACAGAAAATTAATATTAGAACTGCAAAATCAACGGAATACCCTTGAAATAATGTGAGGGCGCTCCGTGGCTGAGTGGTCTAAAGCATCACCACTAATCGCTTGAGAGCGTAGGAGTGTGGGTTCGATTCCCACCGTGGCCCTGGGTGTTTTCTTCGTTATTCTTCTGTGGTTGTACATCTGTCATTGTGCTATTTGTCCCATTATCGACGAAGACTTACAAGCGGATCTCAAGAATCAAGCATACAAGTCTGAATATGTGTAATGTAATAAATAAATAAAGAAAGAAAGAAATAATGTGACTGTTTATAATTTGCAAAATTATCCTTATATTATTCGTGAGAAAAATCTTCCAAAAAGCCTTTTCGTTTTTAGTAAAAATGAATTATACATTTATTAAAAATTTATTTTAAGCATATGTGCACTATTTCTAACCATGATGTCATTATTTTTTTTTTGAATTACTTTATGAATAATATCTTTTTATTTTATTTATTTTTTATTTCTTTGCATCAGAGCTTCTTTTGCATTAATAATAAATATCTTAGCTTTTCAAGTTTGAAATTGCTAACAAGCAAGTGTTTATTTACTATTTGACTCTGGGAACAGACATTTTGCTTTGTCCAGATTAGTTTATGTACCTTTTAAAGAAAAACATAAAAATAATATATTGTTATAAAAATATTAAGTTTAAAAATGATCAAATTTTAAATAATATTAGTTTACAGTTTAAGAGTCAATATTGAAATTTTTTCAATTTTATTCACCATTTATGATTTTTTAAAATTTGACCCTCTAATATAAATAATATGTATAACTTATATATATGTGTAAATAATATGTGTAAGATTCTTATGTTTCTAATATACGTCACTAAATAATGTAAAAATATTAAAAACTAAACGGAGAAAAATTTATGATAGGACTTACATCTGATGAGAGAAATGTTAATTTGTAAATTAATTCAATATGCACACAAATCTATACATTATATACATATCTGAAGAAAATAATTTAATTCAATATTAATTTGAGTAATAAATAAAATTTTAAAAATAATCTTTAATTGGGACATCATAGCTTTACTTAAGGTAAAGATTTGTTCTACTGCTGTTTCAGTTTCTATAATCCTGATATATTACGTTTTTGACAGTCATAATCATTTAAAAATATTCTGAAAGCTTTTTAATGTTATAGTAAATAAGTTAAAGTTTCTGTGATGTAATTTATTCTATAACTTTTTTTATCTTATCAAGATAGATTATCTGTCTAGTTACAGGAAATGTGTGTAAAAAGTAACTTAGAAATTTCTTCAAATGGAATATAGAAAAGAACAGTAATGGGTTTCACATTTTCAACGTATAGTTTATCTCTGATAAAGATAATTTATTATTATCATATATATACAAATTTTATATAACTATATACATAAATATGTATACTAATATATAATTTTATGTAAATATTATCATATATATAAATTTTATATCGTTGTTACTAATGACACTTAGACAAGCCAAGCCGCTATGCCTTGGCTATGCGAATTTAAGTCAATTGTGTTTTTCATGGATATGTGTCTTTCATTTTAATCAGAGCACCATGAAGGTGAAAGTACGACTTTGCTCTACACACATGCCATAGGTACCCGTTTATAGGGTAGGCAACCATTCACACCTTATTCATACAAGGAAAGGACAAAGACAGGATAGATAGAGAGAGAAAAGTACATCCATGCCCGAACCGGTATTCGAACCCTTGACCTCCTTATCCGCAGTCAGGCACGCTGACTACTAGACAAGTTGGGCAGCATATAAATTTTATATAAATTTACATATATATGCATAATTTTTAGTTAATTTTGTTATAACATTTCGATAATTATTATTATTATTATTTATATTATTAAAAATAATTTATCAATAAAATATTATTTCATATAAGTAGAAGTTTGTCAAAATGATTGAAAAAGATCAGGAAAGCTATTCTAAAATTTCATGTGCAAATACTTGGAAACTATCGAGACATTAACTAATTTTACCGCTTGAAAATTTTTTTCCATTAGTTCTCTTATTCAGTACATTTTATGAAATGATATTGATTAATGACTTGTTGTGTTTTTTTGTATTTTGCTTCAAAAGTATTTCAAATAGTGAAAAATTCCTCCGAATAACAGTTTTCTTAAGGAAAAAGAGTATTTTTTGGTATAAAAAGTTAAAAGATGGTAAGAGGGTTTTGTTTTATTGATGCTTTACGGTCACTCTTTACTCACGAAGACTCATTGGAGTATATATCTGTAGTTTAAAATGTATTCCGAGTTACTGTAACTCTGGAATTGAATCCATGAATTACTGAATCAAAGACCAAAACACTAAAAGATAGTTAGGTAACCATTGAAGATTATCACCTATCTGTTTGAATATCCACATTGTTTATTAATCAACATATTAGTTAAGTCAGAGAATTGATTGATATTGGTGACAGATCGTCGCTTGATAATAAGAGACAATATTGAACAAGTTTCTATTTCATATTGTTCCTGTTACTCGATCTTAACATAACATTAAAGATTGCTATGCAACACAAGATATTTCCCTCACGACGGTGTTCCTGCCTTGTTGAGGGGGTGAGGCTTGCGTGCACCAACGACCCGGAGGGCTATGCCGGCAGTAGCTCGCTACTGGTAGGGTCTCCCATGCTGGACAGGCCTAAGGATATGTACCTGACGGAAAAGAATACCACCAGAACCAACCGAGCCAAGAAAGATTTGTACCATCATGCTGCTCAAATCCTCGGATCAACAGAAGCTCCATCTCACCCCCACCTTACGACTTCAGAGGGATGTTATCATGATAATCCTTCCTCTTCAACACTTACCTTTTCAGAACATCAGTCTATTGTTAATTCTGAAATTTTGAAGAGGTGGATAATTCCTCTTTGCCATCATAGCAAAGAGCCTGGCTCTGTATACAACCTAGATTGTCTTCTTCTTCTTCTTCATCCAACGCCCGCCCGTGGCCGATGGGCCATTAGGCGCCGAGCTTCCCAGTACAGTCCAGCCCGCCCATGCAAGTCGTCGTTGGCCTGTTCCAGAGCATCACAGTAAGCCAGGTGTTTGGCTGTACCCTCGCCTGTAGAACACAGGGGGCAGAGGGGAGCATCGGCAAGGCCGGTCCTGTGGAGATGCTTCTGAAGGTAGTCGTGACCCGTTGCCATCCTGAAGGTGGCAACCGCCACTCCACGCGGCAGGCTGTTGGGGATGGTATTGCATCTGACAACCGTCTCCCATCTTTTGCCAACAGCAGCTGCCTCCCAGGCTGTCCTAATTGATTTTTTAATACAACCTCAATTGTGACAGAGCCACTTATACTGTTATATCCAGAATAGCAATCGGACAATCGGACACATAAGAAGTCTCTCGTATCTCAAATCAAAAAATAAATAAATAAATAAATAAAATAAAACGTTGAGGTCTTCTCTAAATGTAAAACTGTGCTGCCTTCTCCTCAACACATCCTGGACTGTTTAGGCCTCTCCAAAGAGGAGTTTTACTCATCCCTCCTTCTGGTCCTTGATTTCCTCCGGGTCAATGATCCGATGGACCTTGTCTGACTTCGACAGAAATTTGGAGGATGAGTTACAACACAGCACAAGTTATTCCAAGAAGTTTGTTTTCGGTTACCTCAAGTCTGAAGTTATATCTTTGAGTTTATTTGATAAACAACAACATGTGCATGTTGCATGAAAAATGATTTAACAAAGAATTTCTTCTTAGAAACATTTTATTTCAAAAGAGGAAATTTAGAACAATGCTTTTGACTCAAAAAATGTTCAGTAATTGGTTGCATGGAGCTTGAAAAGTGACACAAGATCGAAAAGATCTGATCAAGGTTGTTTAAAAAAATCAAAAAAATGTTAACTGTGTTTTTTGATTGTCATAGTTTCATGTATCATGAACTTTTATCAACTGGTCGCAGAATCAATATTTATTATTTGAATGTTCTGTTGTATTTAAACTAAGTTGTTAGTTGAAAATGATCTGAAATCGGACTTGAAAACTTATGACTTTTGCAAAATGGCAATGTCTCTTCTCAGATTCGTCGATTTTTGGTAAAATCTTCCACACATATATGGCTCCACAAATGTTAATGATGCATATCCGTGTAACTTATTCTTTCTTTAGTGGTTCAAAGTGTCCCTTTGTGGTCATCGTCTTGAGTTCATCAATGCAATAAAAGAAAATTTGCTATGAATTCTGATGGCTATTTAAGAAAATTATTGTGATTAGAGAAAAAATGTTAGCAGAAGTACATTGAAGAAGAAAATGAAATAAATTTTGACCGAAAAATTAACATAATTTGTTAATATATCATATGACTACTTTTTGACTATAATAGTTATAATATTAATAGTGTATACATACACACATACATATACATGACTATAAAATTATTTTGTATTAAATGATGCTGTGTCATATATGATCTGTGCTATATATGCTTATGTAGCTTAAGTAAATGTCATGATTTATAACAAAATGAATGTAAATATATATATATATATATATATATATATATATATATATATATATATATATATATATATATATATATATATATATATATATATATATATATATATATATATATATATATATATATATATATATATATATATATATATATATATATATATATATATATATATATATATATATATATATATATATATATATATATATATATATATATATATATATATATATATATATATATATATATATATATATATATAATATATACATATATATGATGTATATATATATATATATATGTACGTGTGTGTATATTTCTTATACAACAAAGATAAAAGGGCTAATAGTTTCATTAAAAATATTTTATTGTTATAAAACTGCAAATCAACATTTACTAAAATTTCTCTCTCTCTCTTCTTGTATGAATACATGCATTGGTATATTAAACGATAAAAAATTTATATTTTTTAGTTTTTAGTTAAATTTTATTATTCTGCATCATTGGTAAATTTCAAGCTGATGAAAGTAAATAATATAAAATCTGAAATAAGTCGCATGAAGTATTATTAAACTAAAAATAAGAGGAAGAAAGTTTCTCAGATAGAGTATCATCTTAATAAAAATGAAGAAAAAAATCTTTATCATGAATGGAATATTTAATAGCAAATGAGATTGCCAATACATTTTTCTTTTGGAAGTCTCTATTAAGCTATGGTTAAATTAGAATAGGAACAGTTTGACGCTGCAGATGATCGTGCAAGGGTAGAGTGGAATCTCCCTCGCCTCCCCCATTTGATCCAAAATCCAATTTTTGTTCGGGACAAAATTATTTCCTCAATTCCTGTCTCCGAAGGTAATAAAAGTGCGTAATTTAACATCGATCAATAATCTCGCGCGCCTCTCCGAAGAATAGTTTTAATAGCCTGCTAAAACTCTAGTAATTTATGGTAATATTTCAACAGGTTTCGAACCCTTCTCGAACGAATATCGAAAAATTGTCTGTCTGTTATTCGTAAATCTTATTCGCAGTGATGATAATCCCGGGATCTCGTTAAAGTTTAATCAATTATTCAAACGGAACGTTGATCAACTTAAGGACTTCAAATAAATGTTCCGAGCCCTCGAATTTGAGTAATGAGAACTGTCAAGTTAAGAGATCGCAGGTTCCGTAAATGGACTTTGAGCCGATTTAATGAAGATTTACTTAAAGGAATTTAATTTTCTTATCTTTTTCATGCCCGTAAATTTGAGAGAAATTTATCTTCTGACGTTATTAATAATATAAAAAAGTTAAACAACGCGCGATGCAAATTTTCTGATTGTTGTAATTTCAAATTGTGGAATTCAATATTTTGAGTAAGCTAATTGATTTTCTCTTTCATCAATAGTTTATTAAAAGTCAAATGAAGTAATCTGATGGTAAAAGCACCATCTGTTTTAAATAGAGCTCTTTGAAAATAAGTTTAATTACTGCTTATGCTAAGCTAATAAGTAACGAACTGATACGAACAGGTATTCGTAAAGAATATCAAATTTATGTAAATTATTTAATAACTGTGACTTAATATATATATATATATATATATATATAATATATATATATATATATATATATATATATATATATATATATATATATATATATATATATATATATATATATATATATATATATATATATAATATATATATATATATATATATATATATATATATATATATAATATATATATATATATATATATATATATATATATATATATATATATATATATATATATATATATATATATATATATATATATATATATATATATATATATATATATATATATATATATATATATATATATATATATATATATATATATATATATATATATATATATATATATATATATATATATATATATATATATATATATATATATATATATATACAAACTGATTGATTTTCTCTTCAATGAATAATTTTTGAAGACGCATGTGAAAAGCAATCTGATGATAAAAACAATTATCTGATTCAAACAGCTCTTTTAAAATAAGTCCTACGTTCTTCTTATGGGAAACCAGTAAATTACACTAATTATTATTTTTAGAAAAATATTGAATTGATATAAATTATTTGTGAAATGTGTTAAACTTAATAAACTGATAATTTTAAACTTTACATGCACAATTCAGATTATAATTTGATGTTTGACCTAGAAATGAATGTCAAGATATGTCATTTTATAGAACCCCTAAATTGTAAAAGCTATTTTTTTGATAAATTAATAAAATGTGCAGATTAGATTTTTATACTAATGTTCTTTGTAATTGTTTTATATGATCTAAACATTGCTTCTTAGACAAATGTTTATCACTAGATTAACCTATTAATTGATTGAAGCTTTTTCTTTTGTCCGAGATCTGAGTATAGATTACTAAGGAACAATACATTTTGAAATTAACCAAATTTTTGTGTAAATCCCTTTGTGTTGTCCTAAATCTGAATATCTCTTCATTTCGAATCTTATAATTTATTTTTTCAACACATGTAGTTGGCAATTGCATCAAATTTCATTTTCATTGTTTTTGTTATTCCGGTTATAATTAAGAATTTTTTTAATCATTTCGTAAATATTAATTAAAGGATTAAAATGTATAAATGATTTGTGAAACATTTATTTTTACTGAATTAAATATTGCAGAAGATCCTGATATATATTGCCTTTTTGGTACAGAATATAATATAATTATATTTAATCATTATTTAGATCCTAAATTATCTTTCTAAGTTTTTTTTTGCTTCAGAGAAATCAATGATTTTTACTTTTGGAAGTAAAAATCATTTCTTAAAGCAATGTGTGATATCATTTAAATTGAAATTGCAATAAATTGTGATTTTAAAATGAAATTATTGTTGCACCAGCGTACTTCCCTGTACCTGGGCTTGATATATGCTATACCACTTGGATAGATGCTGCTAGATGGGAGTCTTTATAATTTTGAAGGCGACTCTAAGTAGAAGACTCCCTAATACCTGACCTGCCATTCCCAGAGGTATCATTTCACTTCGAGGACATTATAACTACGACCTACTTAACATGTCCCAGGGGTTTTAGTGAACACGACGGATCTTCGGTTGAACCGGGATTTGAACTCACTACCTACCAATAATGAGAACGAAGAAAGGACATACATACATAAGAGATGGGAGTGAACCCCGTTCTGTACCAATCGATTATCGGGCTTATTCCACTTAGCACCATCGTGAGCAAGCAGCACCTTCCAAGGGTTAAAAGGTTGTCCCCAAATTGTGCCGTCACCCAGCATGCTGTTGAAAATGAAGGATTTACAATGGTGGGGCCTTAAAGCCTTGTATTGGATTGCGTAGTGTCCAAAACATTACAGTTCTATATCAGGCAGGGATGACCACATAAGGAAGAATGATTGAAATTTAAAAAAAGAATAAATAAATAAAAAAAATATTTAAAGATAGGAATTTTTAGAAAGTATAAGTAAATGAGACGGTGAAAAGTTATATACAAATGGAGAATGAAACTATTGTGTGGCTGCAAAGTCCTTGAGTCTGTGATTGGTAGGGAAGAAACAGTCATTTCAATTATGAAGTCTCTAACTAAAAATTCAAGTTTGCTTAAACTTAGGAGGTTAAAAGTCTGAGTCTGATGAATTGTCTGGCGAGCTGATAGAAGGAGTATTCCTGTCCTTGGACAGATCGAGACCTTTTTCTGTGAGGAGCTTAGCGATTAGTGTTAATTTTTCTTGTGATGAGCTGAACGAAGACAGAATCGAAGAAAATCGGTGTAGTTAAGGTTTTGAGGGCATTTGAGATGATGCTGTGCGGTGTAGCTGCATCCTGTAAGGCAGTGGAAAGGATTGCCTTCTTTGCCACAGAGAGATGAAGATATTCTATTTATTTTTTTAAAGTAAGTTGGGAATGGACCATGATCTGTTACGAAGTAATTTACATTCCAGTAGGTGTGGCTCGGAGACTTTTGGACTTATTTTGTTAGTTTTTCTGCCCTGGTGTGCTATTCTCCATGCGGTTTGCCATGAGGCTAATTTTTAAGTATTTAAGGACGAAGAAAGGACAAGGAAACACATAAAGAAAGATACATCCATGCCCGAACCGAGATTCAAACATGGGATTAACTGTCTAAGAATCAAGAACGCTAACCACTCAGCCATCAGCCGGCTGAAAATATCTAAATAAATAATAAATACGTTATTTTATCTAAATTTGAATTCTCCCTTTATGTGCATGTGTCTCGCTTGAAGCTAACCCTCCTAAGAAAAAAATGGCATTTATCCATGCTCTTGCATTATGACAGAGAAGCAAGTTCTCCAGCTTCTTCGTCGGCTAGTTTCTTATGGAAAACTTTGTAATTAGACTTCGGGGAAAATTCTATTTAAAAAAATTACTATTTATTTTGTGTTATTTTCCATGTTTTATGCTCTACAAAATCAACCGAAGGATAAAAAAATATTTTTTTATTCCTACCCGTCTTTAGCAACTCTGTCATTAGTTGATGAGTAGCACAATAAAATGCTGATGATAATTAAAAAGTATTATACTCGTCGAGTTGTCTTCATGAAATTTCAAAACAATCGGGCAATGCCTGAGGTGGCCACCGTCCGCATCACCCTGGTGATACAGAAGGCATCAAGTCAAATCCATGACTACAATGAGATTTAAATGCTTCAGCAAGTAGTCATGTTCAGTAAGAAAACGAAAGCAAGCAGCTTTAACAGATCGAGGGTTATTCTTCCACTTTTGTTGAGCAAGACACTACACTTCTTACCCACAACTGAGAATCACTGTACATCGAGGCTCTATTATTTTTTATATTACTGATAATGAGTAAAGTAAATGATTCTTTTGGTCGAAACTTAAGAATTCCTTTTAATTAATAGACTATTAAATATTGAAACAAGGATTTCTTTAATTGAATCCCAATTCCAAATAACGAAGTATTCGAAGAAACATAGAAAAAATTTTTCTTTTGTTTTTCAAAACAAAAATCTACGAATGAAGAAAAAAGTGGGGAAGGAGTCATTGACATAAATATTTTTTCTCTATTCTCAGAAATACGATCAGATTATAATTTTATATCGGAGTAAACCTCCCTCCTTTAAGCGGGAAGAGTTCCTTCCATGTGAATTAATTACATCGCAATATAAACAATTTTACATGGAGTTTAAATTAGCCTTAATTGAGTCTTAAATTAAATACAAGCGCTGTAACCCAAGCATAAAAATGAATTTTATGTTAGCCTGAGATAGACATTCTGATGCAAGTTTGAATCCTTTCTATGCAACCGTTCTCAGTTCCCCTTTACAAAAATTTGATGCACAAATTCGATTATTCAATTAAAATAAGTACTAAAAAACCAATGACTTTAGGCAATTAAAACAAGTATTAAAAAATTGAATAACTTAAAGCAGAAATATCAAGTGAAAATTAATTGTAATGCA
Organism: Latrodectus hesperus; assembly: GCA_037975125.1. Taxonomy (NCBI): domain Eukaryota; kingdom Metazoa; phylum Arthropoda; class Arachnida; order Araneae; family Theridiidae; genus Latrodectus; species Latrodectus hesperus. The sequence goes on from JAJQOW010001232.1 coordinate 40,183, forward strand.
ATTAATTCAAAAGCTCTTTTTTTAGTATCGCGAATAGTTTTTTTTTGTGGTTAATTAGTCGAGCACAGCAGCAAAATACTTTCAGAGATGTATGCATCAAATGAAATATGCAAATTAAGAATGGCATGTAGAAAAATGAAATAACAAAATTTTACTAATTAAAAGCATCATAGATATAATTTGTGTCATTCAACAAGCATTATGTTTTTACAACAACTGAAATACTATAAGAAATTCATTTGTTAAATACAGACTTATTGCTTAAGGGTAAATACAAAACTGAACAGAAGAAATCTTCAAAATTAAGCATTTTTCTTTCGTCAACCAATTCAAACCTCCCTCGCCACACAATAAGCTTGGCGGTACTTGGCGTGATATTTGCAAGGACGGGGAAAACTCTCAAATGAATATTTCCAGAAGAGAGAGACCGCTCGAGGCAAAAGAGGCAGATGTTTTTGAATTTCGTTTTATGGCCAAAAGAGTAAATTTTCTGTGCTTCACAATTCTGGAGGACATTCGGTGTTATGTGAGGCGGGACATAAAACAATGCAGAAGTTGTCAGAATTGTGTGTGTTGTTCTTTTTTCTTTTCTTCATTCCATCTCGTAATAGGACAATGCATTTCTCAAAAGAGAAAACGGTTTTAAAAGCTACCGATCTTAAAAATCTAATTTAGGGAAAACTTGTGAGTTGTATTTCCATTTCCTTCCTGTCGATTGAACGTCTTCCGTGTTTGGGAAGCTGTTTTTCTATAATGATGTAAAAGTTTATTTTAAAGTTATTTTAGATTCTAAAGTGAGAGGAAGAGAAATGTTAGTTTGTATCTATTTTTATTCTATGCGACGCTGTTTACCTAAACAAAGTTAACTGTATAAAGTTGATTAGTTTTATTATCTTAAGTAAACGCTTTACACACTTAATACATGACATATACATTTATTTTGTACTCATTGTGCTTCATAGTTGATTGTTTATGTAATTCTTTATTCTAACCCGATAATTTTACTATTGTTTTCGAGGAAATATTGCAGTTTCTACAATGTTTATAATAACAGATGAATAAAATATTTTTACAAAGTATTTTATTTACATAATTTGCTGATGCTATTGTTATTGTAACGAGTCTAATTTAAAGTAAAAACGTTAAAAGTTTTCCGCAATCGACTATAATTTAAAAATTATTTATTTTGGCAATCACGGGAAAAAAACAAGAACACGAGGGTTTTTCTTTTCAGTGTAAGAGTTAGAAAATGGTTTCTTTTATAATAAAACATTAAACTAATAAAACATTAATATAATCAAGCATTTAAACTAATAAAAAATGTCTCTTATAATTTCAGGAATTTTTGGATCAGTAAGGCAACGCAATATGTCTATTTGTGCGTTGATAGAAAGATATACATAAAATAATAATTTGAGAATAATTCAATTCATGGACATATTTATAATATACATTTACACGTAAATTCTTATGTACCTTGAATTACAATAAATACAATTCATTTAAACAATTTTGATAATTATAAATTAGCTTAAATTAGCATATCATTAAGTATCTTTAATGTTAAAATGTGTAAATATTATTAAATGTAACTTTTGATGATTAAAGTAAAATAGAGCAAGAAGATAATTACAAAAGTTTTAGAAATATCTACATGAATCGTTTTATTTTTATCCAGCAAAATTTGATGCTTTTTCTTTTAATTTGACAAAATGTATTACTTCAATAAAATTAATCGAAATTTTTTTGTATAAATGGTATATAACGTAAATTACTTCTCTTAAATTTGTTATTCATAAGAAATACTAACGAGAAAACTCTTAGGTAGAATATAAATCCTCACTATTAGTATTCTTCATTTCTTCAATTTATTTTTTGAATAAATAAATGATTCTAGAAGAAATTAAATTATAGGTTATACATTATTTAACACACCACTTTATTCAAAAATTACTTTATTTTAATAAAAGAAAATATTTTTTTATCGTTTTCCATGTTTTACCTTAATTTAGAAAATTAATTTGTCCAATACATTATGTTAAATAAAGAAATTATTTAACAGAATATGTTAATAAAGTAATATGCACATATAGTAAAATGTGCCATATTTAACATAATATGTTAAATAAGGTAATTTTCTATATTATCTGAACATAAAAATATAATATTAATATGATCATAAAGTTTTTGCATCACGCCTCATTTTTTGTTGGCTGCCTAGCTGAGGCCAACCATTTTTTCTTTCTGTATTCTTTTCCTTATTTTCATAACAGTGACCGTAACCTTTTTGCCATCCCGCGCTTACAAAAACTTTGTTCAACTCCACCTGCGCATGCAAATTATTAGCTTTAGTTTAAATTTTCTACTTCCGGAGTGATTGGAGAGGGAGGCAACGAAAAAGAAATGTGAGAAGAAAATGTCTGCTTAAAGGAGTCCTTACTAATAAATGTAACCAGTTTTAAAATAGTGATAACCTTACAAGAAAATAAATCCTTCAAATGATGTAAAAATCTAGAAGAAGTTCGTCCGAGCTTCACTTTCTTTGATAGACATTTGATAGCTATAAGTCATGGTACCCAAGAAATTTTTAAAAGACCTTTTGCCATGCCATTTTGAATCTTCTTTGGAAGCTGATCGAGTTTCATATTAAGGTACCAAAGTAAAAAGCCTAGATAACTCAATTTCCTAAATTTCCTTAGAGGTATAGAATCAAGAGGTATCAACTTCTATCAATTCATGTGCAAGGCAAGGCAGATAGGATCCCTTCAGCAACCCTATCTGCCTGGATTGCAGATATTATTTCTCCCTCCCATATACAAAGAGGATAATGGTAATTTTGTTTCTTTTTATTTTCTTTTAAAATATTTATCATCATGATTTTAGTAATTTTTTTGTATACATTTGTATGTGTTGTTTTTGAATTAAAATTTTATCTTACCTTCATAATTTTCTTTTTTATTGTAATAATAAATTAATTAAGTATGAATTTATATATTGTGTTTAGTAATTATTCACAGTGATGACCTTATATTGGTATTATACCAATGCATAAAATAAATTTAACTTTTATGGTTGAATTGTTTTAAGTTTCAAATAGTTACTTTAATATATTCCTAATATTATTCATATATTATTTAAAATGCTTAAATTAACTTAGAAAGTTCTTATAAATTTTTTAACACTCTATAAATTGTTTTATTAACTTATATGTATTATTAACAACCCTTACAAATAGTTTCTATGTTACATTAACATAGAAAATTACTTTATTTAATATATATATTATAAAAAATAGTAAATTATATAAAATGCAACCATCCTTTAGCAAAATCAAACTTAAACTATAAGTTCTTTTTTTTTAAATTCAAGCAAAACTTCTAATATTTAAATTTTTTCACTAAATTCATAAAAATTCTTAGTAATTATTAAGATACACAATATAGTTTCTGAATTAACTTATGATAAAGCAGAAATTTCTTCACATTTTTATAAATTGTATATACAAATTACTGTTGGAAAAAAGTTTCCGTAAACTTATCTTGAATTTAAAGAATCCATAACTAACTTAATGGATATGAAAACATTTTTTTTGAAAGTTTTTTGATGCAATATATTGAACTGTTTTCAATATGTAACTCATGTGTGTTTGCGTGTAACCTAATCAACGATTCAAAACACATGTATATATATATATATATATATATATATATATATATATATATATATATATATATATATATATATATATATATATATATATATATATATATATATATATATATATATATATATATATATATATATATATATATATATATATATATATAATTTGTCAAGCTTTTATGAGCTGTTTACCAAAATGTAGTCGATTATTTACCCTATTTAGAAACTGTCTAAATCAAAAAAACTAGAAGTTTATAAATGAGGTATTTCATTTTTCCCTTGAAATATTTTTAGATATATCATATTCAAAATGAATACGCATTGTCTCTGGCCGAGACAACGCTTATTGTAGTCTCTGGCCGAGCTTGCCACTTAATAGGTAGAGTTCTGTCCTTCAGTTCATCAGTGCATATGTTCAGTATCCCCCTTCTGCTTAGATGTCTGTAACAACTCGAAATGTGCTTTAAACACCAGTTCTCAGCTTAAATGAGTATTACGTGCAAAAACAAAAAGAACTGTAGAGGAACAAACAAACCATACTTAATGTTTTTATATCGTTTTAAATAAATGCTTAAAATTGAGCCACATTTTAAACTTTTTTACATGGATAGTATTCATGAAAAATGCACGTGGATTATGCTGCCATTTTAGAGAAAATTAAATGATAAACTGTAAAGTACAACAGATACTTGTCAGCTGAACAGATTACGCAGTCGTCTGATGAAGACATAACATGGTAGGGCCAATGGTGACAAGCACTTTGTTGAAAATTATCAGCGTGCAGTCGGGAAACAAATATTATGGGTTTGTTTGTCGCTCAACGGTCATTTTTTGCACACGAGGGCTAATTAGACCGGGACTTACGGTTTAAATTGGATTCCGAACCACTACAAACATCCATGCCCAAGGTGAGATTCGAACCCACGAACTGTTGAACCGAAGGCAAGAGCGCTAACCATTCGGCTACCAGCTCGGCACAAATATTATGGGAGTTGATGAAACGTAGTTTTGTACAATTACAAAACTACGTTTCGTTTGTTATATGAAATTGATTGCAATTTGCAGTTTTTAATTTTTTCAAGTCTTCAGTAAATTCCGTATTTAAATGTCATTTTTCAAAATGATGGAAAATAATTTATCATCCAATCTCTCCACAATGACTGATGTTGTTGTTGTTTCCAATCCTTCAAAGATCTAGCGGCAGCTAGATCAGATCCATGACACAGTAAACCCTAGCAAAATCGAGTATTAAAAGCAGACATGCGTAAACATCCGCCAAAGAAAATCCCAGACAATCTTGGATGTGATTGGGGAAGCCGGCTTCAGATTGCATTTTGTGCCCAAGGAAAAGACCTTGCGCCCAGATTCAAATTTCATGCACCTCAGGTGCCCACTTAAATGTCTTGAGACGGCTGTTTGATCATGTCTGTCACCACCTTCGAAATCTAACGCACCCTCAGGGGTCTTCCTGATGAACCAGGGATGGGCTGGAAGGATGAGCCAGACTTGCCTGTTTTCTTTCTTCTTGATGGAGAAAATTTTTTTATAAGTAAGTTTGTAGTCACTGTTGGGCAACTCGGAGCAACTTCTTTTGGACAGGATATCTGCAACTTCGTTGCCTTGGATGTTAACACGGGAGGGAATCCATTGAAAGTGAACATCCCTGCTCTTGGCTAAATTTTTGAGATTGTTAATTATCTCTATGCCCAAAAGGTCACACACGCTACGCCAGTCCTGTAGGTACTGAACTGAGTTGCGGTTATTAGCAAGGATACAAATGTCACTAGATCTGTGGAGGATGATCTTTAATGCTTCATTTATGGCGATTAATTTGCTTCTGAATACCGAGCAGTTTTCCGGGTTGCGTCTAGAAATCCTGACTGAAAGAGTCTCGATGAAGACACCGCTCCCAGTGTTGTTAAATTCGTCTTCACTGCCATCTGGGTAAACCAAAGTGGCATCACTGGGAATCCCTTCTATGACTTCTAGAGCCAGCTGTTTTAGGTAATCGGGAGCATCAGAATTCTTATTCGTGACGGACAAGAGTTCAGTGTGGAATTAAACTCCGGGTAGGCCCTCATTCGGGCTAACACAAGGTTTTAGAGAGGATTGCTCAACCGATTGGGAAATTATCTTCATTTTTTCAGCCAAAGTGAATGCGTTATTCTTTTTTAATCTTTAATTATTTCTCCATTTGCACAAATATTCAGATCTTCGATTTTGATTTTCATAGCTTTTTAATTTGTTAAAATATTTAACTAAGTTAGAGTTTCTCACAATACAAAGTGGTGGAAGATTTGCCTCATAAGGAACTATGTCATTCGGGAAGCTACTTTTCAATCCTGTTATAATACGAGCTGCACTTAACTGAACCCTTTCCAATTTAAGGAGACTAGTTGAGGAAGCACTGAAGTATACTGAGAATCCATAATCTAAGATAGGCCTGATGAGAGCAATATAGGTTGCCCTGAGTGTTTTTACATCAGAACCCCAGTCTCCTTCAGAGATGTACTTAAGAATATTCGTTCTCTTGCGACTCTTGTTGATCAAATTTAGAATGTGCCCTTTGCATGTGATTTCTGGATCCAAAACGAAACCCAAGTACTTCTGATGTTTGACATAAGAAAGAGGTTATTCATTAAAGAGGACTTGGGCGCGGTAGGAGTACAGATGTTTATTAGTGGTGAAGAACCCTGTATATGATTTTGAGACATTAAAACCAGCTTGTGGTCATACACAAAGTTCCTCACATCATTTAAAGTTGAATTTAAAGTTGATTCTATAAGGTTCACATCGGAGCCTGAGCACCACAGAATAAGTCTATCCCTTAAGAAATGAGCTATCCAGGAAAGTGCCCTGCCCTCGATTCCAAATTTATCATGAAGTTTTATGATTAGTAAATACCACCAGATTCTGTTGAAAGCCTTGGAGAGATCCAGAAATGCAGCAACGGTGTGTTTTGTTGTTTTGGGCATATCTGATTCCTTGGCATAAATATAAAACTTGATCAGTAGTGCTGTGTCCTATCCTGTAAGCAAATTGTTCTTTCAGTAAAAGATTTTTGGTTGTGAGATAAAAGGTAATTCTAGTAAGAATCATCTTCTACATAATTTTTCAGGAAATACTGGTTAAGGTCTGTAACCTTCAGGTGAGGTTGCATTTTGGTCCTTCAGCCTTCAGGTGAGGTTTCCTTATTGGTATAATGGTCGCCTTTTTCCAGCTCCTGGGCCTTTTTCCAGCTCCTGACAGCTCACCAAGATGAGTAATCATCTGTCCATAAATGCCATCTGGGCCTGGAGATTTAGAAAGGTTCAAATCTTTAATAGCATGTTCTAAGTCTTGCAGAGAGAAGGCTTCATTGAATATGGGAATTTTTGACTTGATGGTGCGGTGCCCATGTGCTAGGTTTCTTGCTCTGAGCTCAATGGTCCTATCTCGGGCTTGAAGGACAGTTTACTGATACTCTTGTAAGGTAAACCCAGTAGGTCGGCTGCTTCTTTGTCATTATGGGGAATGCTCCCATCTTGGGTCAGAATAGTGTTATATCTCTCAGTTTGAGGTTTGACTTTTGTCAATACTTTTTACCAGCTTCCACAGTTTGAAGTCGGGGTTCTAGAGTCAAGAGTAGCACACAATTCACTCCACCTCTGTCTCTCAAAAAGGGTGTACAGGCGTTTAATCTGCGCATTGACTTTATTCAATTCAGCCTTGTTAGGTGCTGTGTTATTGACTGACAAGTGATTCTACAAATCCTTTCTCTTTTCCAAAAGGGGTTTCAAGGTGTCAGAATTGTGAGAGAAAAATGGGGTATACTTTAAGACTTTACCCCGAGGTACCGATTGCTTCGCTGCATTAAATATAATGTTTACAAAGTTGTTCCAATTTTCATTGATGTTATGAGATAATGGAGTAGTTTTCACTCCATAGTCTGAGAGATCGCCGTACCTCTTCCAGTCAGCTTTTCTGAAATTCCAGTGTTTTCTTTGATCAGTAAGTGCCTCTTGCTCTTGTTTTATACCCCCTTCAATAAGGATGGGATTATGATCGCTTCCTATATTGTCCAAAACAGTCCATTTGCAGTTGGGGTAAGTCTCTGGATTGACGATGGAGATGTCCAAAGCTTCTTTGGTGTTATAACTGTGGGACGAGTGCATGGGGGAACCATTATTGAGAATCATAAAGCCTCTGTCATCCACAAGGTTAAGGAGTTCATTTCCTCTTGGATTACAATTTGCACAACCCTAGTTTGGGTGTTTAGCGTTTAGGTCTCCAAGGAAAATGGTATTATTGTCCGACCAGTGGAGCAGGCCGTTAGGCAAGTTTGTAGAGTTATGTTGCGTAAAAAATTACAATTATTATAAAACGATCACTTATGATAATTTATATTAAAATAAGGCATTATTTTTTTTTAATATTGCGTTGTGTATTTATTCAAGTCTTTATTTATACCCAGATTCTAACCTGAAAGAACAGAAGCAGAAACTGGCTTTGTTTTAGTAATCAAAAATTCTTTTAATTCACAAAAGAAAATAACACATCTATTTACAATAATATGAATTCAATTATTTGTATTATTTCTTTTATTACAACTTTGCTATTAAAATGATAATTCACTCACGTGGAGTGATTAAGTTACCCTAGATTGCCTGTTCTAGTGAGATTAATTATTAAATAATGTTACGTAAATGGTGGTACCACACAAAAAAATCTGGCTGGATAATTAAATAAATAAAAAAAACATTCACTTACATATATAAACAGTCGATGGTATAGGCCGGCCTATTTAGAGGGGTTCCCAAATTTGGTTGATCACAATAGTCCAGCGTTCTTCTTTAATAGTATGGCAAACGCCTTGGGTTGACGACAACTTGGATGTAAATGCTGACATTCAGGCATCTCCTAATTTCACAATTTGAGAGGGCCCTTCTTCTTTTTATCAGCTTTTCTTTTTTATCAACTTCAACTTTACTTTTCAAAGTCTCTAATAAAGCGTCGAACTCCCCAAACCAACCGGGTCTCTTGTTCCGGCGATGTCCTGCAGCTCCTCTGTCTTTTTTTTTCTCTCCTCTTCACTTCTCTTCTTCCTCCCCTCGCTTTTCCCTTGCAGGACCGGTTTTCTCCAAGTCCCACGTTAGGGCATTCCACTTCGTCAAAATGGGGGAAATGGGGTATAGAATTAAATAATAAAAAAAAGGACTTCCAGCCAGAAAAAAATGGGTAGTTTAATTTATAAAAATTATCCAGCCAGTGAATACAACACCAATAATCTACCTGGAAAAAAAATCGAAGATTTTTTTTCCACATATTTGCACATTCACACATTTGCACTTATTTTGCATGGCTCTGATTTGTTCAATACATTTTTTTCTACTTAAAATCATACATAAAGTGATAATTAATAATATTTCCAATTAGAAATAGCACATAAAGTATACATTTGTTTACCACACAATGTAGTCTTGGCTAATTTAAAATATAAACTTCTTACAGACTGCTAGAATTAAGAACTTTAGTCAGCAGTTACATAAGTAATTCAAGATATAAAAACATATACATATATATTTACAAAACTATTTATTGCTATACATACACTCTACACAATCATTTGTTAATGTTTGTATTACTCATTTAATCAGTCAATTATGTGCTACAGTTCTTTCGAGCGAAACGAGTATTATAATTATGTTTTATTGTTCGAGATATTCCACCATCACATTTTGGGACAGATGAGTCTCCTTTATTTGGAATTGACGTTGAGCTTTTGCTCTGAGGATTAATTACAGGGCTAAGAACAAACGCCTTTTTACCTTTTCTTTGCACGCTATCGTTAACCCCGAAGTAACTATTTTTACTTTCCTTATTCGAGTCAGTAGATTGCTGAGGTGTAGAATTAATTTCGTGTAAAGTCGGGAATATAATTCTATCATTAATTTTTGAAAGTCGATCTACATGAACTATTTGGGTTTTTGAAGGTTCTTTTACGCAAGCTATCTCGTAATTTACTGGTGATTGTTTATTCAGAACTCTAAAAGGGCCTACATTTGGTCTCATTAATTTCCTTGAAATCTCTGCTCTTGTTTCGGGAAGATATAGATATACGACATCTCCTATATCTATTTGTTTATCAACTGCGGTCTTACGGCGATACGTCTCCTGTTTTTCTGCTGCAGCTATTAAATTATTTTTGACAATTTGAAAAGCATTTTGTAAACGTACAACTAGATCTCCAGCGTACTCTCGGATATCCGCATAGTTATGAGCTATAGGTTGAGACATAACAGAATACGGTAACTGGATATCCCTGCCATACAAGAGATATGATGGTGTTTCGCTTGTTGTACAATGTCGTGCCGATCTATGAGCTAGCAAGGCGAAAGGTACATGCCGGTCCCAGTCTGTTTGAGTAGAATTTACTAAATGACTTAATGAATTAATTAAAGTGGAGTTAAGTTTTTCTACCATTCCATCACTCTGAGGGTGATATGAAGTAGTAGTGTGTTTTTCAATACCTAATTTCGAATACACCTCAGAGATGGATTTTGAGATAAAGTTAGAGCCTCTATCGGAAATTAGACGAGAAGGTACACCATGTCGACTAATAAAATCTTCTAATACTCTAGCAACGGTTTCACTTTTTATATCGGGTGTCGGATATGCTTCCGGCCAGCGTGTAAAATAATCAGAAATCACCAAGATATATTTATTTCCTGAATAAGTTAGAGGAAGTGGACCCAGGGCATCCATAGCTATGCATTCCATTGGTCGTTGTGTGACTGGAACGCGCTGTAATGGAGCTAGTTTTTCGGGCTTATGACATCTCTTTTCAACACAAGAAGTACACGATTTAACGTAGTTTAAAACATGTTTATACATATTACCCCAATAGAAGTTTTCTCTAATTCTGTTCAGAGTCTTTTGAAATCCCTGATGGGTTGTTACTGGGGAATCATGACACTGACGCATTATTTCTGATACTAAAGTTAGGGGTACCACTAATTTATCTTTGGTGTCACCACGATGTTTGGGGGCATTTTTTGGTATACAGTAAAGAAGATCATTTTTTTCAAAAAATAACATATGAGTAGGTGATGGTGTCTCCTTATTTTTTAGATAATTAATAATTTGTTGGCATTTTGGGTCCTGTTCCTGATGAATTTTAATTCGATGTTTCATTGTGGAATCAGAATCGTAGTTGGAAGCTATTACTTCTACTGCGTTTACACCCCTAGACAAGTAATCAGCTGTTATATTTAATTTTCCCGGTTTATGTACAATGGTATAATCATATTGTTGCAGAGTCATTACACATCGGGCTATTCTAGAAGTTGGATCTCGCACTTTGAGTGCGAAGGAAAGACTTGCTTGATCGCAATAGATGATAAATTTTTTTCCGTACAAATATTGTTTAAAATGGGTAACGCCGAATACCGCTCCGAGCATTTCTTTTTCTACTGTACTATATCGAATTTCTGCATCTTTTAGTTTTTTACTGGCGTATGCAACAGGATGTGGGAAGCCATTTTCATCGTTTTGGCAAAGAACAGCTCCTAAAGCGTATTTTGAAGCGTCAGTACTTAATGTAAATTCCTTTGAAAAATCTGGTAGTTTCAAACAAGGTTCAGAAACCAAGCAGTTTTTCAAAGTGTCAAAAGCATGCTGAGCTGAATCATCCCAACTGAATCTAACATCATTTTTCGTCAAGTTTGTTAGAGGTAATGCTATTTCAGCATAATTTTCTATAAACCTTCGGTAAAACCCTGTCAATCCAAGAAATCCTCTAACTTGTTTACGAGTGGTTGGGACCTTGAAATCTAACACAGCTTGTATGTTTTTCTTATCGGGATAAACTGTCCCCTTTGAAACAGTGAAACCCAAATAGTTTATAGTTTCCTTTAAAAAACAGCATTTAGAAGGTTTAACTTTCAATTTATGTTCTTCTAATCTCTTAAAAACTAACCGTAATTTATTTAAATGTTCATCTATTGAGTCAGAAGAAGCAATTATGATATCATCTAAATATACTGCTATTTGAAGAGGTTTTAATCCAGACAGTACTATTTCCATTAATCTTTGAAAACTATTTGGCGAATTGCGCATACCAAATGGTACTCTATTCCATTCATATAAACCATGCTCAGTTGCAAACGCTGCTTTATAGGTGTCCTTAGGATCAATTTTCATTTGGAAAAACCCGCTACATAAATCCATACAAGAAAATAGAGTAGCATTTCCTAAATTGTCCACTAAGTCCGTTATATTAGGAATAGGAAAAGAGTCCGGTACAGTTTTTTCATTTAGTTTCCTGAAGTCGGTACAAAGTCTGAAAGAACCATCTTTCTTTTTGACAAGAAGTACTGGTGCGCTATAAGGGGAACTGCTTTCTTTAATAATCCCTATGTCTAGTAATTCGTTGACCTGTCTATTTAATTCCTCTTTTAGGTGATGAGGAGGCCTATAAAATTTTTGCCTAACTGGAATATCATCTGTCAAATTAACTTCATGTTGTATAGTATTACAACCCTCCAAATCTTGAATAGAATGGGCAAACACATGTTTAAATTCTTCAAGCAGGGAAGTAATTTTCTTTTCTTATCTTCAGATAGGTGCGATAAATCTAGTTTTCCTCCCCAAGCTTCAAAATCATCACCTATTTCTTCAGTGGAAAATGTATTACACTCTTTAGTATCAATTTTTGTTACTTGTAAAGGTTCAATGGAAACTAATTTTGAACCTTTGTTTATGTGTATAGTATTTTTTGATGTATTTGCAACCCTTATTTTATAATTTCCCTCCTTAGATACTGGGTTTACGGAGCGAGCAACCCATACTCTATCACCCGCATGATCATTTGCAGGCTCTATTAAAACCGAATCTAAATTTGAATTTAATTTTTCTTTTGTTTTGATTTCTATAATTTTTTCGGTTCCAGGAAAAATAGTTATTTTGGTAACGGAAAATCCAAAAATACGACTATTGTTATCTTCTATGTTCACGACATTAGTTTTTAATTCGTCACAGTCAGGATTTTGGTAATTCCATTTAATTGAAGTAGTTGTATTATGTAATAGTTTTTGCCTATAATCAATTATCATTTTATGTTGTATAAAAAAATCACTACTTAGTATTAATTTATATTTTTTTGAAATACTATCTTTAGTAATATAGAAATCGCTTTGAAATTCAATATTATTTATTTTAATTTTTAAAGTTACTTTTTCTTCAATTTCTAGCACATGGTCTGAAATACCTTTAATTTGGAGTTTACATTGTGAGAGCATTACACTGCTTTGATCAGCTATAGTTTCAAAAAATTTCGTTCGATTAGGTTACAAGATGCGCCTGTATCTAAGAGAGCATTTACTTTTACATTATTTATTGTGATTTGAATTACTGGCAATTTATCATTTATTGTGGATGTAACAAATAAAGGCACCTGTGTGGGTTTATTTTCGGAGTAGCGGGGTGCAGCCGTCTCTCCCCCTATTGCTAGTTTAAATGATTTCTTCTATTATCTCTACCTTTATGGAAATTGTTATGCTTGTTGGAATACCAACATCTTTGCGTTTCGTGTCCAATTTTACGGCAGAAGGAACAAAATGGTATTCTGCATGTAGCTTCTTCATGCCCATGTTTTTTACACCTGACGCAAAACAAATTAGGTATTCTTTGGTTTCTATCTTGTGTTGGTATTTGGCTTACTTTTAATTCAGCTATTTGAGAATGTAGGTCACTAATTTGTTTTATGAACATGCCCTGCATTTCTGAGTTTTTTTCTGTGTTATGTTTGATTAATGATTTTAGTTCACTTATCTCATTTATTTGAGTCACAGCGTGAACTGTTTCAAACTGTGTAGTTGGCGGTCTATTCAATGGAATGCATTCCTCTAAGAGAATGACTTGTTTCTTAAATTCACTATAGTCCGTGAGAGCTAAAGGCGTTATTCCTCTTAAAAGTTCAGGCTTAAGGCCATTTTTTGCCGTGGACAATAATAAATCCAATCTATATTGCTCGAATTCACTACTTCGTTCACTAGGAACGCATTTATACGATAAGCCCTCGATTCGTGAAAAATATCTTCGTGCTGATTCTGACGGTAACTGATAACTCGTAGTTAACCGAGAGATATCTGTTGTCATAGAGTGACAGAAGTTAAACCTATCCTGAAGCGCCGTGCAAACATCTACATATGAACCGTGTTTTTTAAGGTCACCCTGACTTGATGAAAATTCCTCCGCTTCTCCAGAAATTCTTAATTTTAAAGCTAATAATTTATGTTTCGGGCGCCATGAACAATGGTCACCAATTTCATCTATTCTATCCAAAAATTGTGATAGTGAAACATCTTTACAACTACCATCAAACACAGGAATATTATTTAAGAATTCACCAATATTAGGAGTGCCTACTGACACAACACACGAAGCGGTTTGAGTCTCACTATTCATAATTACATTAATTAAAAATATTTACCTTCAAAAAATAATTTACCTTAGCAAATATTAATGTAAATATATGAAATTCATAAAAGTATTTACAACAATTTTCACAACAGTTACAATGTTCCACTTAATATAAATTAAACACAATAAGATTACTGTAAATAATTAAATAAGGAGATGTACCACGTGCAATCTTTTAATAGTCAGCCATGTTTAAAACTAAGCCAGAATCTTATTCCGTTTTCAGTTTTTCAAAATCCACTTTAAACGGCACCATTTTGTTGTGTAGAAAATTACAATTATTATAAAACGATCACTTATGATAATTTATATTAAAATAAGGCATTATTTTTTTTAATATTGCGTTGTGTATTTATTCAAGTCTTTATTTATACCCAGATTCTAACCTGAAAGAACAGAAGCAGAAACTGGCTTTGTTTTAGTAATCAAAAATTCTTTTAATTCACAAAAGAAAATAACACATCTATTTACAATAATATGAATTCAATTATTTGTATTATTTCTTTTATTACAACTTTGCTATTAAAATGATAATTCACTCACGTGGAGTGATTAAGTTACCCTAGATTGCCTGTTCTAGTGAGATTAATTATTAAATAATGTTACGTAAATGGTGGTACCACAAAAAAAATATCTGGCTGGATAATTAAAGAAATAAAAAAACATTCACTTACATATATAAACAGTCGATGGTATAGGCCGGCCTATTTATAGGGGTTCCCAAATTTGGTTGATCACAATAGTCCAGCGTTCTTCTTTAATAGTATGGCAAACGCCTTGGGTTGACGACAACTTGGATGTAAATGCTGACATTCAGGCATCTCCTAATTTCACAATTTGAGAGGGCCCTTCTTCTTTTTATCAGCTTTCCTTTTTTATCAACTTCAACATTACTTTTCAAAGTCTCTAATAAAGCGTCGAACTCCCCAAACCAACCGGGTCTCTTGTTCCGGCGATGTCCTGCAGCTCCTCTGTCTTTTTTTCCCTCCCCTCTTCACTTCTCTTCTTCCTCCCCTCGCTTTTCCCTTGCAGGACCGGTTTTCTCCAAGTCCCACGTTAGGGCATTCCACTTCGTCAAAATGGGGGAAATGGGGTATAGAATTAAATAATAAAAAAAAGGACTTCCAGCCAGAAAAAAAATGGGTAGTTTAATTTATAAAAATTATCCAGCCAGTGAATACAACAGTTAGGAGGATGGCAAGAGTTGAATACTTTAATTATTTTACCCCTCCAAGGGAAAGAAATGCCCTGGATTTCCAGTTTGGAATTATTTAACTGCGGAATTTCAATATTTTGATACTGGAGGAGGTTCCTGATGAGGAAAGCAAGGCCCCCACCAGCACTCCCAGTGCTTCTATCGGTACGATAGATGTTGTATCCCTTGATCCTTAGCTTAGTTTTACCTTAATTACCTTAGCTTACCTTAAATTTGGTTTCCTGTAGTCTCCACAATGACAGAATACGAGAATCATATGATCTGGAAAAAAGCATCCGATTTTCTAAATCTTTTGTGCAAATAAGTCATAAAAAAAGAAATCAAATCAATATTTCATATTTCTTACTTCATTGAAAAAATTCAAATTTCGCTATTGTTCAATGCAATGGTTTTTGTCTTGTTTAAGTTATACTTCATTTGGTTTTATAAATTAAATTACTTCCTCACAATATTGATTTCATTTATTATTTTTATATTTTAGATAACTTAGTTCCTGTATCACAAAAAATTAGAATATATATTACATTATTTTTATTAAATATTAATTTATATTCATTGTGCATATAAAATGCTGAAGCTCGTTAAATTTATTTATTCTATATAATATTTTTAAACAATAAATTATAAGTTTTCAAAATATTTTAAATGAAATGACATATAAGTAGTTATAGAACTAATCAAAAAAGAAAAGTCACATTGAATATTTCGTAGAAATAAATAAAAAATTTTGGAGAATATTTAGTTCCTAATTAATTTTTATTAGTGGCATATATATATATATTTAATAGATTCTTGTGTTACAGATGTGGTTCATTTATTTAATTAATAGATTAAGTGGTTAAAATTTGTTAACCAACCTAAACTTTTGTTTTTAATGTTAGTCATACACATAGTTCATACTTAGAAAATGTTTTATAAACTTTAATTATTGCGCTTTAAAATTTTATTTTTGATGTTTTATTTCTCTAAATGAAAGAATAATACTAAGACCACTTTAAGTAATTTAAAAATATTTACTCGCTATTAAAACAGTTTAAAATGATACGTAAATACATTCTTATCCAAAAACTTATTTAAGTTTTCCTGCACTTTTATATGCCAACTAATTATTACATTAATAAAAATATCAAAATTATTCCCATAAATAAATAATTAAAAAAATAAATAAAAAATAAAACATTTGGAAAATAAAACATTTATAAATTTGTAGATAATCAAATATAATATAGAAAAGTTAATATAAAATGTGTGATATTTATTTGTGTTTTCTAATAAATTAACATTTTCAATTATAAGATAGTATGGGAAATATGAAGGTGTCTGGGTTCCAAAACATTCATACGCATTCAGATCCTAGTTCAATTTGCTATTCAACAATCACTTTTGAACAATAAGTCCGTTTTGATTCGAAAGTACTATTTGAGGTGAATTTTGATCTATTTTGAACATGACTTCAGGAATACTAATCGAAATTAAAAATTGTAAGTCTCTAAACTATTCAACTCTAGTAGATGCTGTTGTTGCAACAAATATTAAGTCTAGATTGGATGCTTACGCACAAAGAAATGGATATGAAAATAAAATAAAACACTGTTTTTCTTATATTGTATTCTTGGTGAACTCCATTTAATACTAAATCTGCTACAGTTTTGCCACTCTCTCGTGTCTTCTTTTTGATGATGACTTACAAAATTAGCACAAACTATCTCTAAGGGCATGCAATGACTGAGAATTCTCCATTGGGTGTTTGGAAGACCATTCTTGCAAAATTGCAGAGATGGATTCCCCAAACTGTATTTTGTGTTTTTAATCAACCAAATTTTTGAATACCTAAGTACCTATATTACATCTTCTCTGTATGAGGACATTGTTACAAAAATTGGCGAATCCATGAACTAATAGCATTAATCCTTGACATTAAAAAAGTAATACGCTTCCTCTGTCAACAAAAAACCTGGGCATATTCCATGGACTTGAAGCTTTGAGGCTTAAGTCCATGAAAATTTTAAAGATTTATAATTTTTCTTACCACTGAGAAGATATTTCAAATTGAGAGAAACAAGGATCACCTAAAAAGTAGAGACCATTGAATTATGAAAAATTAAAAATAAAATATTTAATAGATGAAAAGAGACAATTCAGTTATATGCATGAAGTGTTTGTAATTCTCTGCTTAACTGCATATTACTTTAAATATTTGTCACATCTTAACTCCAGAATTAAGAAGCCTGAATCAGAGAAATATTTACTTATTTTACAAATGCCAAATATCAGTATTTAAGCCATCAGTTCACGGACTCTCCAATACCTCTTGATAATGTCCTCATACTGAGAAAGTGCGGAATAATAAT
>JAJQOW010001233.1:0-57822 GCA_037975125.1 Latrodectus hesperus
ATATTAGTAATGCCTCTTAAAATTTTGATGTATCTGTGCCAAAGCTTCGAAATCTAAATAAAGCCAATTTTGAATAATATCATGTATGCTAACATGACATCTTTATCTTTCTCGTTACAAAGGATACCCAAATGATAAATAATTCGTGTAGTTATGTAATCCATTAAAAGCATCTGGCAATAAGTTGAAGAAAGACTATCAAACCAATACTCATCAACCATATTATTCATGAAATTTGGTATTAAATTATTAAATAGAATATATGTCAAACTCAATTTGCTTCGATGCTTAATGAAGTTACAGTAATTTCTTTTATTAATTGAAATGAATCGTATTAGATTTAAAAGTACCATTACAGCGTCCTCAATTTTTTATTGATGACAACAACTTGTAAATTCAGTCATGTCTTCTCACCCATTATATTATAATCAGACAATGGATACGATTCTGAAATTTATATTACTCTACCAATTTAACAAATGGTGTACCATTTTAACAAATGAAAATTTATTAATTATAAAATTATTTAATTTAATTATTAAATTTCAATTTCCTATATCCATGCAATTAAAAATTTGAAATCTAAATGTTTTTTTTTAAGAAATGTGTAAAACTTTTCTAAATAAACAAGTTTCCACATCTAATAGTAATAAGTGTAATTAATTTCTAAAACATTTTTGCTGTGTGTGAAAATGTTTTTAAATTTTACTATATAAATACAAAACTTAATTTTTGCCTAAGAGTTACATTTGCAATGTTTTATTTGTGTTTATGATGGGCTTCATATAATCACAAATAAATTTCTGTCATGCATTTCTAGGAAACTTACTTAAATAATTTAAATCAAGAATTAAACAGTTAATAACAAAATACTTTTTTTCCAAGAGTTTTCAAATTTTGTTTCCAAGAATTTCCCTTATTCATTTTAAAAAATAACCTAAACCTAGCTCATGCAATATTGCATTGAAGTATTTTCCCCGATAACTTATCCCCTCTAATTATTTGGGACATTGCGCCATCTCTAATAATTTGAAACTTTTATTATAAAACCACGCCAGAATTGTTTGTCTTCTGATTGTAGTCCGATGTTTCCTGTCACTTAAAAAATGTAACATTTTTAAAAAAAATTTAAAAAGTAATACTGGAATTTGGTAAAAAAAATGACTACTGAAGGATCTCATAAAGAAATTTCACATTTTTGTTGAAATTTTACAAATTTTATTGTATATTTACCTTTATTCTACGAATATCAAATGGATATATAGAAACTAAAAGTGTGAAAAAGTATATTAAGTATTTTTAAATTATTTCAGTGATATTTTTGATTTTTATGAAATGAACCAAAAGTGTGAAAAAGTATATTAAGTATTTTTAAATTATTTCAGTGATATTTTTGATTTTTATGAAATGAACCAAAAGTGTGAAAAAGTATATTAAGTATTTTTAAATTATTTCAGTGATATTTTTAATTTTTATGAAATGAACCAAAAGTGTGAAAAAGTATATTAAGTATTTTTAAATTATTTCAGTGATATTTTTAATTTTTATGAAATGAACCAAAAGTGTGAAAAAGTATATTAAGTATTTTTAAATTATTTCAGTGATATTTTTGATTTTTATGAAATGAAGCAATACAAATTATAGAAGATTGGAATGATTATATGACGTTGATAATAAAATTCTGGCATTGGAGCTCTATTGATTAGAAGCAGACAAGTAATATTTAAAAATAATAAAGCACAGTATGTGTGATTGTTGTTAATACATCAAATGTGTGTGTATCAAACAGATAGTTTACACAAAGAAATCAATATATTTTTCTGTAAATAAAATGCTTTCAAACAATTATTAGTTAAAAATATCTCACATTGCTTTATAAAATTGGAAAGATAAATAAATTTCGCAAAATAAATATTTGCATTTATTCTACTAATATAAGCTTGAAAATAAATTATATAAATAAATTTTTCACAAATTAAAACTTATTTCAACAACTCCATAAACAACCAGCCAAATAGTTAATGAAACATATGCTTGCAACTATAATAATATTAAGTTTCAATAAAAATAATATTTAATCATTATTTTTATTAAATAACTAAATTAATTTGTTATATTTTACGATTTCTCTTCTCCTAAGTCGTTGTTAGAATTATGCAAATATTTATGAAATTATTTATAATCTGATTATATCATATTTTGTAGCATTTTATACATTCATTCAAGTTATAAAATTATAAATAAAAGATATTTGAAATAAAATGAAATGTGAATATTTAGATTTAAACTCTTATCATGATAATTTAAGTGAAATAAATATTTATTTAATTTCAAGTATTAAATGATATTATATATATAAATATGTATATTTTTATATATATATATATATATATATATATATATATATATATATATATATATTAGAAAAATATACGTATTTAGATAATAAGATACATATCAAGTATGTGTATTTTTATATCTTAAATATAAGAATTACCTAAATGCAAATATTTTCTTTATTAACTTATTTTAATAAAAAAAATTACAAAGAATTTTCATAGAAAAGAATAGAATTTTTTTCCCCTTTGTGTGTGTGAAGTATTATTTTGTACATAAAAACCTCATAAATAGTGAAACATGGTGAATGGATCTCTGCAACTTTTCTAAGATATCGCATGAAGTTCTATGACACTCTGCATTTTCTCTATTATTTTTATGAATTATATTACAGCTTTGTATTCCTTCAAATGAATAAATATTGATAAGAACTTATTGATATTGTTTGAAATTTTTACAAATAATTAACTAGCTATTTATTGATATGTGATATGAGATAAATTATATTTTATTTATTTGTCATTCATTTATTCGAGAAAACAAATCAAAAATATATTTTCCTATTTCAAGATATTAAAAGCTGGTATTAGAGTTTGTTCCTGAAGCTAAAGTAAATTCAAAATTTTAAAGCATTATTTTTAACAATATGCTTTGTAAATAAAGCTTTTTGCAGTCTTTTCATAACATCATTACCCGAAAAAATAAATAAAAATAAATATTTATGATTTATTTTGCTTATTACAAAGTATTCAATTGGTTGAAAATGCATTTGTGAAGATTAAGCTAGAAAACAGTAATGAGTTACTTTGCATTTCATTGGAAGGAAGGAAAAACTCATTTGCATTTAAATTCATAAATCATTTTCAATTTCCAAATATGAACTTCTAATCATCAGATTTTACTGAAAGCAAGCATTTTTATGTCGTGTTAATTTGTATCTTGCATTGTCTGGTAAATTTCTATTAAAAAGTTATAGTTCAAAGTATATGTATTTACTTAAAATTAAAATATAACAAATGTGAATAAATTAAAAAAACATTTATGTAAATGTAAAATAAATATCATTCACAACATATGCTATATAAATTTAAAATGCCATCTTCGTCTATTAACTACTTTAGTATTTTTATTTAACTAAAATGGTATTCTTTTTTTCAACATTAACATTTATCGAACACTTCTAACATTAAAGTATAATAGAAAAATTACCAAAATTTGAAAACATTGGAAATCAACATAATATATGTTGTAGAACAAGAAATAAAACTTATATCAATAATCTCTGGCATTGATTTTGAAAAATCTTAGCACATTAGATGCAGATAATTTGAACATTATTTAAGCTTGTGTTTCAATATAACTTTATTTTATAGTTTATAAATTCCATAAATATCTTGAATGCATTTTGTATAGAATTTTCAGAAATAATTTTCTAAATGGATTTAAAAATTTTAAAAATATTGCATTTTAAGAGATTTATACAGCATTAAATTATACTTAGTTTTTAAAAATACTGATCAGGACATTTATGTGAATTTTCTTTAACATTTATATATGAATCTATGTGAGAAAAATTTATGTATCTCAAACAATTGTGTTATGAGCTAGTTTTATTACTTACCTAAAACTGAATCACAATGAACGGAGTAAATGGAGTAAATTCAATGAAACTAACTACATTTTCTACTGCTCACAATTTCCTGTGTATTTCTTTTACGAAAGATTTATGAACGAACACTTCTTTGGAAGGCACTTTCAGAAAGAAAATGTGATTAATTGAGGAGGATACTTATTCATAGATTCTGAATTATATTTGAAAATTTATAAATAACCGCATCTAATTATAAAAATATTATGCTTAATTATTTTTTAAATGATGAATTGTTGTTTTACATTAAAGTTACTATATTTTTTCTATTTTGAGCCAAGATTTCAAAATCGTAATTCTGTCTTTAGACATAAATTATTGCTTATTTCCTTAAATTTACTGAACAAAATATTAGAAAACGCTTGATTAACTTAAGAAAAACAAAAATCAACTGTTCTGCTGTTGCACTGCAATTACATAACTTGAGTATTTTTCGAATATAACCAGTTGCTGGTTGTATAACTGGTAGGAACATTATTCCTATTCGATTAAAAATGGTGCTTTATTCGACTTAATATTCTCATATATGGTAATAAATTCTGAAATATATTTTACTTAATTATTCTTTGATATAAAATTGATAACAATTTCATTGCAACAAAAAAAGTGGACTCCACTACACTTTATTAGATTTCTTCCAATGGAAATAGTTGTTTTCAACATAATATCTACAGCAATGCCTAAACCCATTTGGGTTTTTCACAATACATTACCCTTTTTTGTTCTTAAAAATAATCCTTAAAAGGAAAATATGCGAATTATATAAAAAATTATTGATCGAGTAAAAGTTGTATTAAATTATAAATCACATTTTAATCTCTGGAGTTTTAAAATTTAAAAAGTACTAGTATGTTAATTTTTATCTTTAACTTAAAAATAAATTTAAAATAAGTATTTAGGAATATACATTATTCTTATTATTTACATTACAATTTTACTTTATATCTTACACCTCATTTTTTTCAATTGAACATTATTTCTTTAGATGATATTGTCAAATTGATTGTTTCTCTTAAAATTTGTCTCACAATTTCCTTTACGATGAAAGTAAATATTTTCAAGTCATCAGGCTAATTATTCTGACAGAATCTCGAATGTATTCTGAGCATTTCTTTAGCATATTTACTATGAGTCTTTATCTCTTACTACCATTAAACTTCTAATTTTTCATGTTGAAGAAAACTGCTTTTTATATTTCATTTCAAAAAATATATAATAATTCTCTAGAAAAAACATCTAAAACTAAAAAAAAAAACAAATTGTAAATGTATCCCTACTGCAATGAAAATAAGGGTCGTTTCATATTTTAAATTTTCATATTGGCATAAAGGATTCATATTATTACATACTTTGGCACAGTTGCCGTATAATCCATGATTCTAAATTCTGAATTTCTTTGGCAATGAAGAAATGCTGCCAAGATGACGTGCGCGATGACGTAAATATTAGGGTTACCAAAATAGATTTTTCTGCATAATTCTTATAGGTCTGCATATGTATACATAATAAAAACGAGGTTGCTAGATACATAAGAAAATCCGCCAAAAAATAGCCAACCTCAAAATTTGGCATCCTGGATTATATGACACCTGTGCCCATACTTTTTAAGATAAGATTATTTTCAGCATTGACATCTTGTTAATTCTCAACATATTTATTTTTAATATTGCGGAAAGAATAGTGTAACACCTGATAACTACTTAAAGGAAGGATTCAATATCTGCCTCTTTTTGCTCTTTATTTTCAACACTATTGAAGTTTCCGTAGATAGTAGGACAGAATCACGTGTGATTAGAGTAAAAACTCAGAAATTCCCTTAGTAATAATTTTTAAAGTAAATGCGTAAGAGATTAATTATTGAACTTGCTTAAGTTCTGGTTGTAAATACGACTACTATTTCATGTTGTTAGATACTATTTGGGATCAAGATTAGTACCTTTCCCACACAAGAATATGATCTTATACTAGAAAATAATAAGCTCAAGTTCATATCATTATTTCAAAATTTTGCAAGAACAGTTAAAATCATGGGAAAATACTTGTAAATTGCAATATACAACAATTTTATTCACATAAATGCTACACGTTTGGACACCAACTATTCGCTTTATTCTTGTTTCCTAATACTTAGAATTATAAGATAAAAGTGCTTTGCATTCTTCAATATGTTTCCAATCCATGCATTGTTCAGTTAATGCATAATACGCATGGGGATTAATGTGACAGACATCTTCGTGGTAAGTATTTGTTAACACTAAATGTTTTACTTCTCTTCATTGTTCACTAGAGAATTTGGATTATGTTATATTAAGGAAAAATAATGGGCTGTGGATTTAAAATGGAAAGCTGGGGACATTTCCCTGAATAAAAGGAAGCCTGGTTATGAGAATCTTTCATTCTCAAGATGTTGACCTATGTTTCATTATTGTAGTTTGATAATTTTTGGGCATACTCTTTTTCTAAATTTTATTTTCATTTTTTTTAACTAAAATCAAGAATTGCTGGTGGAAAACTAATAGATGCAAGACACATACACAATAGTTTCTTAGCACGGCAGTAAAAGTATTTTTAATATTTTTTATTAGTTTGTATTAGCACAAAATATATGAAAATCATTTTTCTGCAAGATCGCATTAAGACTTTTAAAACCTTTTTTTAAGTAAATCTTCCAAACTGCATGTACCTTTATGCATTCAAACATTAATTTTCTTTCCGAAAAATCACTTAGGTTATGCATTTGAGTGTTGGTCACTTTCAGGTTTTAATTAAAAGGTAAACAAAAAATTTCCTACTTTTTCTTTGCTTTGAATTAAGTGAAAATAAGTATGCAAATTAGTATTAGATATGTTTGACAAAGGAGACGATTGAGAGTAGGAATATCAATCATTATAAAAATAGGACCACCGTTCACATTTTTCAATCGTAACTCGTAGAGTAGCGAAGAGAAACGGGTTAGTCAAAGAAGCTCATTCAGTGTTGTTGTTTTACAACTTCAAAGCGGGCTTATCAGTTGTTGCATCAATTTGCCAAATATATCAAGTGTTTGGGAATAGAGTGATGTAAATGAATGTACAGCAAAGCACTGGATCCACAAATTAAGTTTGAAGATCTGTGCCTTTGTGATAAATATATATATATATATACACAATACAAATATATATATACATTCAAATATATATATATATATATATATATATATATATATATATATATATATATATATATATATATATATATATATATATATATATATATATATATATATATATATATATATATATATATATATATATATATATATATATGTACAAAAACAAAAAAGCATTAAAATGTTGAAATATTTTATTTTAATATATCATTGCAATTTTAATTATTAAAACTATTATTAAATATAGTAACTAATTTAAAGGGAGCTATTTTTTTCAATTACAGAACTCATTAATTTTGATTGAGTGTATTACTGTAATTTTAATTTATTGATTTTATGAATTGTATTAATGTTCAGTTTTAGTAATTAATAAAAATTAACTTTCAGTTTGAGACGAAACATTATACTTTTATAGTAACAAAAATAGCCTTTCCTAATAATTCCTTTCTGAGTTATTATATTTTAATTACTCATTTCTAAAGTATATTACATATGTTTTAAAAAGAGAGAAAACTTGCATTTCAGCTAATATATTTTACTTAACTATAGTTAAAATTAACATGAGTACATATTTAGGTAACATCATAATCTTTATATAACGGACTTTCTAACACTTTATTTCAAATGAATATTTGAAACAAACTGTCATAAGTTTTTTTAGCTAAAATTTATTCACGGCAACTCCAAAGGTACTTGTTAAGCAAATAGTAAAGGGAACGAAACACCTTTTGTAAAGAATGTAATTTATTCATTCAATTCTCCCATGTCTTGAATGCTGTCACTCAATGAAGGCTGTGTTTGGAATTCATGAATAATTCACGAACATAAACAACTATTTTGTCACCTATACATTTTCATACAGGATTGAGGAATAGTAACATACTCCCAGTTGTACTCATTTCATAAATTATATCAATATCCGTCATTTGATTTTCTGAAATAGCTATTTTATATGCATCGATAAATTAAGATTTTCCAAACGAAATATGATAAATTCAAGCAAAGCAAACCGTTTTATTCTAAAAGGTAAACTTACACGTTATGAGAAATATTTTAATCAAAAGATGCATGAATTTTACTTTCAGCAACAATAGGAATATTTTGAGTTTAGCGTTGTTTAAACAAAATTATGCGCATAAATTAATGCTGATGAGTATGAGTTTCATAAATTATTTTCAAAAATTTTACAGAAAGCAGCTTTAAATAGACACTGAATTATAACTTCGATACATATTAGAAAATATTTCATTACATTTGTCAAACTTTATTACCTTCAGATTGAAAGAATTAAAATAATAATGATTATGTTTACAAATCATTATTATTTTAATTCTAAAATTTAATTTTAATTAAAATTATATTTTACCATAATTGTTTAATGATACAAAAATTTAGAAGAAATATTGATACAATTGCTATTATTCGACATATTAGTATAACATTTATATAATAGGTAAAATAGTTGTATGCATAAATTGTATGTACATCTAATTTGAATGTTAATAAATTAAAACAATTAAAAGTGATAAATTTAAAAAATTTTATATGTGTAACTAATTTGAATGTGCCAAGTAAAAATTAATTTGAATAAAAATTTTATAATATATTATTTTTAATTGTTTTAAATATTTCCATTACTTAAGGAATAATAGAAATTGATCTGTCAGGAAAATTCCAATGACTATATGTGATAAAAGAAGGAAATTAATTCTTCCGGGTCTTTTATATATATTTTTCAGAAATATTTTCCTTAAAAGCTAAAAAAAGTCAAGTTACGCCAATATTGCATCAAAATCCAAAACATAATGTATTTAAAAAAAATTTAAAAATATATTACTTTTTCGATCTTGAGAATCAATTTTTCACAAAATATTAAATTATGTTTGATTACATATCTAAAATTATTTTTTTCACACATGTAAAACGCATTGTTATAAAAAATTAACGTCGTGAAAAGGAGAAAGGTAATAGATTAATAAAATAAATAAGGTAAATTTACACTTAATTAACTTTTTGTATTGAAACTTTTTTACATTAAATAATTAGATTCTGAAAATAATAAACTATTAGAAAAACAAGTAAGCAAAAAGCATTCAGTTAATCATTTTTCGTTTCTCAACTACACATATTAAATAATTTAATTTGAAAACCAAATTTGTGGATTCGTATTTAAGATTGATTTTTGTTAAAATATTTAAAAACTGTTATTTCGTAAAGCCACAGTTAAAATAGGAGGCTTAGAATTCCCGAAAATTCTTTTAGAAAAAACTATTTTCTTTGAAATGAAAGTTATATTAGTTCAGAGATTTATGTGAGCTAGAAAAAAAGCTAGATAATGACAATTTGAAATTTTACCGCATTAGTCCGATGAAAAATCATTTACAATATATGGATTTCAAAGAACCTTTCACAAATAAATAATCTTAAAATTAATTTAAACTTTATATACTTTATGTTCGGAATTTTATCATTTCTATGATTTTTATGGCAATGGATTCGATTAATGCAATGATATTGTCGTAGCAGGAGTTGCAATTACTTATACGAAGCAAGTATTTCATAAAATTTTTCAGTTATCCATAATTTCATAATTTTTAAGATACTTATTTGATGAATGCAATAAAATGATGGGATGACAATTTTCTACTCTCATAGGTTTAGTAATTTTTATGTTAGAACATTTAATGTATTTCTTATCAAAACATTCATTTCCCATGATACTGCTTATTGATGTCTACATGTATAATATGTTTTTCATGTGTACAAAGCTATACACATTTCATTGAATAATGAATTTTAAAAAGGTCAGAAGAATGTTTCTTTGAACCTAGAGTAACAGGTTACCGAGTTAAAATATTCAAAATTTGAACTTAATAATATATTTGTTGTGATCATTCAAATTATAACAATTTTTTATAAGTTATTATAAATAATTTTTATAAAAAATTAATTTTTATGTAATTAAAATTTTTAAAAAACCATCAAGATTTATAGATAATGTAATTCTCATCTTTTAATTTAAAAAAACTATCTTGTACGAAAATGTTTACTTAATGATTCAATGATTCATCCTTCAATAATTAAAAGATTCACTATGATATTATTTCAAAATTTATCGAAATATATCTTGGAAATTTATATTCTTTTATTTAAATACTATATATATATATATATATATATATATATATATATATATATATATATATATATATATATATATATATATATATATATATATATATATATATATATATATATATATATATATATATATATATATATATATATATATATATATTATAAATATATATATATATATAATATTACTTTTAGTTATGAGACTTTTGAATAATATACAATATTATTATATAACAAGTATCAAAGTATATTCATTAGTGAATAAAGTAAAATATAATATGAATTTTAAGCACTTATTTATCTTGTAATATATTTAAAGCAATTATAAAAATAATTTAAATTATAAAAACATTGCATTATCCAAAACAAAAAACATACTGCAAACATTTGATTACTGATTTAAAAAAACAACTTACAAACGTTCTTTATAAAGTGATACAGATAAAGAAGAAATTAAATATAAAATAATTTTTTTTATATTTTCAACAAACTATATTATAATTTAATACCAAAAGCGTGTTTTCTCATAATTGTTCCAAACAAAAGTAATTCTACATCAAAATTGTGAAATACCTTATTTTCTATCCATTATATTTTAACCTCAATTTTTATACCTTTTCAATATTCAATTACCTATTTCTCTACTAAAGATATAAAGGAAGACAAAAAGAAATATTTTGTTGCTTCGGAAAACATATCCGTAAACTTCGTCGGATAAGAAAATAACATCCTTTTGGCGTTTGAGAGGCATTTATTTTTATATAATCTCTCTTTCTGAGATTTTTTTATTTATCCCTGAATATCATTTTATAAGTCGAGGTTCCTTTTATGTTTTTTAAGAGCCTGGAAAACTAACTGATAACGAAACTTGCTCCAATATAAAAGAGTCTTAAGGATAAGACAGCTAAAAACATTTTGTCTTTCACGCATAAATGTCGAAACTTTTTTCATCCTATAGCAGTAAAATTAAAATTCTTTCCAAACATTAAGGTCCTTGCTTTTTCTTTCCATTCAAAACAATGTAACTGCCTTATTTCGAAAATAATTAACTTTGATAACCGAAAATAATAACAAGCAATTTTAATATTAAAGAATGAATTTAGGAATGGTTTATAAGCTTTTGCTTTTTTATATAGGCAAAACTAAAACATGTATTTCTATTATTTCTCTTAAAAATTAGGTGCCTAATATTTCTCTTAAAAATCTACCAAGTACAAGCAAAACTTTTTTTTCTCAGTTACTTTTAAAAAAAGCAATACAGACTACAACAATTCTTAAAAAACTTTATATAAGTTTAACAGTATTGTCTTTGGCGAAATAATTTTTCAAATTTTTTGTTTCAGGCTTTTAGTCTAAGAAAATATGAAGGCGTTTTGCCCAAACAGATATTTTGTATTGACTTTGTTTACCAGATTTAGGGATATTTTGTTTAAAAATTTAAAAATTGTATGTAAAGCATACAATTTTTCACTCTTCATGTCAATACTTTTTTTATGTATACTGTTCACTACATAATGGGACAACGAAAAATCCATAAATAAAAATGTATGTTAAAAAAAGCTATGTATAGGAGAAACATCATAGTAGACCTAGTATTCCTTTGAATGTTTACGAGTAATTAAAGCGGTTTTGTGTACATAAATGATTTTGTGTACATAAACGTAATTTATGAGTAATTTAGTAATTAAACAAAATTTTAACATTTCTTAATTTATTAATTTAAAAAATGAATAAAATCTGAAATTCGTTTAGTTCTTAAAAGACCTGAGGGCTAGAAAACATCCCACAAAATTGTACTTCTATCAAAATATAGGGTGTTTCAAAATTATTCAATACTACAGGTATTAAAACATTTGTGAGATTCAAAATGTTATTATCTGTAAATTATGCATCTTATATAATAAATTGTTTCTGAGCTTAATCCATTCTAACAGCTTTCAAATGAACCTGAACTTTAACATCTTCAAGATCAGTCTATTGTAATCTTAAAAAAACCGTCATTTTCGTATAATAAGAGAACAAAAATCATTTCTTCTTCATCATTTGGTAAATCATATTTTGTAGATACAAAAAAATTTAACTTTCGAGTCAATATATATGCTAAGAATTGAATTTTTTAAATATCAGGGCTGAACATTTTCTGTAAAAATTCAGAAGCATACATAACATTTTTCTAAATATAAGAACTATCTCATTGAGAAAACAAGAAATGCTTCGTCATTGTGTGAGACAGAGAGCAAGATATTTAAAACCTTTTCTATAAATTAATTTCTCATATTTTTATGCCTTAAGAGATGATCTCCTTAAAATGAGTGACTAATTCCCATTGAAAAGAAAAGATTTTACTTTAAAACATATCAACAAAAGTATGTCTTTGCCAAGAGAACATGAACCTGTTTCAAAATATGCTGTCACAATTGTTAAACTTCATGAAATATGACAATATATTGCAATAATGAAACGAGTTATTTTGTTTGATATGCATTTAGAATCAATAGCATAAATTTGTATCACGTATTTTAAAATCATGTTTCTTCAAAATATTCTCTTTTACTTTTTCTTATAAATCACCAGCTATTTTTAATAATATTTACTTTTTATCGGTATATTAACAAACAATAATTGATTTTACTTCTTCTTTTCTTCGCTAAATAAGTTGAATCATTACAAATTGTTTTATTCGGATAAAAACCACGATAAATTTACTAAGCCAATAGGAACAAAGATTATAGATAGAGTTTTCTAACTTTTTAAATAGGTTTCGGAAAAGTAGCAATGCAACTTGAATCTTTTTTTGATAATCTTTTTTTTAAAGTTTCTTTTTATTTATTTTTAGAACAGAATAAGAAGAATGTAATTTTAATAAATTAAAAATTTATCCCATCATGACATAACGTCGGACATGGATCCATTAACATATTCATTGAACTTCAAATCAAATCAAAAATTATGGTTCAACATCAAATTACCAGAGTCATCAATTGAATTCAAAAGAATATAAAACATTATGTTCTATCCAAATCCGTAAGAAAATCCATAAATATACGGATGAAGCCATATCAACATTGGTGATGATTTCTTGGTATCTGTAGTGTACATTTACAAACATAAATGTCTTTCCCTTTAAACAATTAATGCAAAATTTGTAACCATGTTACAAACTTCGTACACATATATAGCTTGAGTATTTGATGTATATGCTTTTGCAAAATATGTGGATTTTGTTATAAAATGGTAATGCTAAATTACTTATTTCTCACTCAGTAGAAGTCGTATTCGGCAACCAACAATTCCACGCATTCGATGAATACCTTATCATTAAATCTGAGTACTTTTCATTTTTTCAGCTTAACCTCCAGACTTCAATCCACTTACTTATATAATTTTTATGCTAACATTTGATTATCAAGAATAATGATTCTCACTTCTTTTCTAACTGAAAACTGACGTATTCATTGCCCCATTCATAACTGCCACGTTTCTCAACCTTTCATCATTCGCTGCTCAATTTTCAATCATAATTATCATCTCGCGCCCTCAACATATAATAATAATCTATTTTGAATATTTTGGCACTAAACTTACATTACGATCTTAATTTTAAACCTTACAAATTACCAAGAATAGTAAATGTATTGACATCTGTCAACACAGATATTCAGATTAACAAAAGAAGAATCTGGTATCGTTTTATTCCTCTTGCGTTAACCATGTAGAACATTCAAGCAATTTTGCAGAAGTTATGATTTGCTTCGAACATTCTGGAACGTCGACAAGATACCGTTTCGAGTATTTGAGCAAATCTTTTTTCGTAGGGAGAAAGGGAATGTTCGATAAACTTAACTTAAATTCCATCCAGAGTTATTCAAGTCTATCGTTCTATCACAATCGAATCTATTGAGATTGTGCATGTTATATATATTTTCGTATTAATTGCAATTCTCCTTATTAGATATTCACGGTAGCAGATTTATGCAGAATCAAGATAATTTTCTAGTGGGCGTAAGTGATAATTAGATGATAGTCAAGCATGGTTCCGAAAATAAAATTAAGAAAGGTACTAAACTAAATGAAGAAAAGAGGTTCCTGTGCATCATTTTCTCAAGTATGTTTGCGGCAGACAGTATGGAACCTAATAAGCGTAAACGAGGTTTGAAAATGCTTCACAATAGTATGCCAACAAACGCAGGGAATTCTTCGAATTAAAATTAAAATTATATGAAAAGCAAAAATCATTTTTTTTTAATTTTTGCCTCTTAAAAAGTTTTACATAAAATTGAGAGATGTAAAAAGCCTATACCATTGGTGAAGAGCTTATTTCATCAGTAACAATTGCGATTGTATAAATTATGTTTGGACTTAATTTCGTGGAACAATTGCAGTCTATATCTCCTTCAAATTATACGGTTGATAATTGAATTGGTGATGTAGGTGAAAGTATACAGTATCAGCTTACCTCGAAGATTTGTGATAAATTATTTTCAATAGAACTTGATAAGTTAACAGATAGTAATAGACGTTCATTTCATTCCCTATGTTCGATTTTGTGATGATATGTCAGTAGTAGAACTACTTTTCTGCCAACCAAGAGAACTCAACGCAAGAACTCTCACGTTATTTGGTATCTTTAAGGATTTTATGAGCAAAATAAATGTAAAAAGAAAATATTTGCGTCGGAAGTTGCCTCGATGGTGCTCGATCAATACCCAGAAGATTCCAAAGTATACAAGCCCTTGTAAAACAAAAATTACCATAGTGTATCTGGAAACATCCATGATTTAGAGAAAAATTCTGGCTTCCAAAGAAATGAATCCTGTTCTGAATAATGTGCTAACTACTGTTGTAACAGTAATAAACTATATAAAAATCAAACATCTTAAATGAAGAATATTTCTCGAACTTTGTAAAGCCATGGTACCAATGCATTTAGCATTACTATTTCATTGTGAAGCAAAATGGTAATTACTTACGAAATGTTTTCAACGTGTTTATGAATTAAGGGAAGAAATTCTCCTAAAACTGGAAAACAGACCCGAAAGATGAGAATTTCGGCGATTATTTATTTGTAATGAAATTGAGCTACTACTTGGTCGAAAATTAATTCTTTTTGTAGAAAAGTGGAAACGTAGAGCAGAAATTTAAAGTAGAAAAACTTAACATTTTTTCAAATGTGGTTGATTGTGTTGAAACTTAAGAGACTGAAAAAAACTGTAAAAGTTGTTTTCATATCCATTGAAAATTATGTAGTCATATTAACACAAAGAATTTTAAAAATTATTTTCTTAATGATGACAAACAGCAAGTTATGAGTGGGTTGGAAATCCATTTCATTATACACCCGAAGGGCTTCCAATTCCAGAAGAAGAAACCCATAAACTTCAAAGGTAATTTAGTAACAAATCACCCTATGAATTTAGGGCAGGAGTAGAGGACTAGTTTCCTACTCTTAAAACAAACGCATTAAGCATTCTATTACCATTTTCAACATCTCACCTTTGTAAAATTGGATTTTCTGTTATGCCTTCTTTGAAGACCAAATATAAATCTCAGCTAAATATAGAAAAATAAATGATATTGTCTATTTCTAAAATTAAGCCTTTCTTAGAAAAATTTTTCTCAGTAAGACAGGGCCAAGAAGTCACTAATAATTATTAAACTTGTTTTTAATTTAGTAAGTTTAGATAAGTTTTTACTTAGTAAGTTCTTTTAATCTAATAAATTAATTATTAAATGTTAGGTCGAAATGTATTTTGTTTTGTATGTGTGTGTATTTCTCAGTTAATCAATTTTTTAAATTATATTTTCTCTTGGATAATCTCGCGCCCGTATGGTAGCCGGACCCCAAAAGTTGAGAATCACTGCACTACAGGATGGATTGTCTTTCTTCTCTATACAATCATATTTCATGTCAAATGTACTTTTCTTACACCAACTTGCTAAACCAAATTGTTAATTTCCTGTATGTACTGACTCAAGGACATTATTTACTGGGTAAATTAATTTTGTGTTGTTTTTATTTTTATTGTATGTTGATAATTGTGGTTCACTGAAATTAACCTTTTAAATAACTTTTGAACTTTTACTTAATTTTAATGCAACTTTTAAAAAAATCTACGTGCAATTCTTCTTAATATTTAGAAAACTAGTGTTGAGTTATGATGTGTTAAACACATTTTTATTGTATATGTAGATATAGTAATACTTATCAAGTATATATAACATATACCTATTGAATATTTTATTGAATAAAAATACTTTCATATTGTATATACTTACAATAAAAATGTGTTCATTACATTTAAATGTTATTCTAATTATATATAATCAAAATGTTTATGTATTATTGCATTTTTATTTCATATTTTGTTAACATTTAATCAATTTAAATGAATATCATTAAATATTAAAAGTACGTATAGTCCAATAAAATAAAAGCAATTTTTGATACATCATAAATTCTAAACTTTTGTTCACAAAGGAAATATCAATAATATATGTTTATTAAGTTTAAAAAATATTTTTATTCAAAATGAATAAAAAAGAATCCAACATTTATATTTTGAGAAAAACATAATTGGTTATAGTTCGAAAATATACACATAAATAATTTAAAAGTTTCCAATAAAAATTATTATGTTATTTTAACAAATGTCCAATACCAAGCTAACGAGGGAATCTAACAAAAATAATTCTTTCATTGTTTTTCTAGAGTGCCATCCAATAGCAACTGCAATCACTGATGCCCATTAAAATTGTAGAATTTCCATAAATAAGAAGTTAAAAGTCGATACTGAATGGCTTATACCACAAAATCCCCGAGAAAAAACTCCTTATGAAGTTCGGAAGAAATGATCATTTGTTCTTTATCGAACTTTTATTTAGTAGTTTTATTTTATTTTCTCCGTTATACACAAATCAATATTTCAGAGAATAGTTTATAAATATAAAGAAAATTATAGAAAGAAGCC
The DNA here is from genome assembly GCA_037975125.1 of Latrodectus hesperus. Lineage (NCBI taxonomy): Eukaryota > Metazoa > Arthropoda > Arachnida > Araneae > Theridiidae > Latrodectus > Latrodectus hesperus. The sequence goes on from JAJQOW010001233.1 coordinate 17,240, forward strand.
ATTTGCATGCGTAGAATTTGTTTCAGAAATAAATAATACAAAAAGGAAGCAATGGAAAGACTAAAAAGAAAGCATACTCTCTGTAAATTGTTTTTCAATATCAGATCTCTTTTCTTGCAGAATTTTGATAAAAAGTTGGTTTTCCTTTCCAAAGAAATGAACTTATTAGAGTTCTCTCTTTAGAATTTTTAAAGTTTTATTTTTATTCTTAGTGATATGATAAGGAAGTAAGGAAACTAAAAATTTCCAATGTGTAATTTTCATTTTTTATGCGTTTTAAATTTTAGTTATATGTTATACTTGATGATAACTTTTTTCTGATGTTCCTATAAATTTCATTTTAAGCTATTAAGTCAAATAAAATTAATTTGGCCAATTTAGTTTTTACTTTTTGTTTGATAAACAAGTTGTTTGTTAAGTTCAAGAGACAAATTAGTGTTATGTAAATATTTATTCAATTTTCTAACAATGAAATTTTCATTTACCATTCTTTTACGTTAATAAATTTTAAGTAAGAATATTTTAGTAATATAATCTGAAATTCATACCAATGGATACCAGTTAAATAATAATTTCAAAAAATTTTAATTTTCTGTTCATGAATAAGATAAAGAAAGTAATTACATTACTTAATTGGAAAATTGTAAAAAGAGAATTTTATTGACTTAAAATTTATTTCTTTACTGGGAAAACAAAAATATAATACTATTTTGGGTTAGTTTGGAATAAAATAAATAAAAGATGTTAAAAAAATATTTTTACGGAAATAGAAATCATTCTTCTGCTTCAAGTACAATAGAATTCCAATTATTGGAATCGATTGGAGACTGGACCCCATTTGGATTATCGGATTTTTAGGAAAAGGGTTCTATTATAATTAACTGTTGAACATATTTTTAAATTTTAATTAATTAAATGAAAATACAAGAATTTTGCATGTTAAGGCACTTATAAATGCTGTACATTAATACACTATGCATGTACAGCGTTGTAAAATGAAAGTCATCGCTTGCTGAACACCTCGACCAGATTAAGCTGTTTCATGGTCTTCGTTTTCAGGCAGCTAAGTCGCGCATGCGCTAATGAGATATTGCATGCAGTCTCTTTGGGGCTGACACTTTATCAACTTCAAAGCAGGCTAATGATTCACTAGCTGATGGTCTCGTGTCTGCTTCAACTTGGACATCAAGGTCATCTTCTTAAGCAACATTTTAAAATAAATTTGCCATCATTGCAATTTGAAATCTAGAGTCTCACTCATAATCCATTCTCTTCCTATATCTTCAGCACTAACTTCTGAACATCCAGGAATTTTCAAAAGAATGTTTTTGAACTCCTGTAGAGACTTGTTATTTTCATTTTCTCCCTCCTTTTACCTTTCCGTTTTTTGGGTTTTTTCCTTTTTTCTCATTTTCCTTCTCTTCTTCACGCTAATTTATTTTTCTGAAATTCTAACAGTAATTTGAATAATTTTAGTTCTACTGTATTCTGCAAAGGTAGATTCACATTTGCCTAGTAACATTTATTACATATTTTTAGCTCAAGAAAATTAAATTGACTGGAAGAACTGAACGTTTACTTCTATGTGGTTTTTATTGTTTATTAAATGTAATTGTGGAGATTTTTGTTCCTAGATTTTAAACAATAATAATTTTGTGTATTTTCATTTCAAATTTATTATTTGGAAATATCATTATACTTGATTTATTAATTACCAATTACACAAATTATTAAGTAATAATAAAATTTCCAGATACAGTTGATTTTATTTAAATTCTTTCCAATAACTCACCCGTTTTCTCATTAATATTTAATTTCAATGAAATTCTGTGTAGTATATCTCTTGAGATAAAAACATAAATATTACACAAATTTGTGTTAGGTGAACACTGATAAAGGATTTTTTCTGGGTGTAAGTCATTTTTCATTGAACCTTATTTGGAAAATAATAAAATTGATTAAAATCAATTTTATTATTTTTCGAAAATTATAATCTAATAAATTAGTTATTAAATGTTAGGTCGAAATTGTAAATATTTATTCAATTTTCTAACAATGAAATTTTCATTTACCATTCTTTTACGTTAATAAATTTTAAGTAAGAATATTTTAGTAATATAATCTGAAATTCATACCAATGGATACCAGTTAAATAATAATTTCAAAAAATTTTAATTTTCTGTTCATGAATAAGATAAAGAAAGTAATTACATTACTTAATTGGAAAATTGTAAAAAGAGAATTTTATTGACTTAAAATTTATTTCTTTACTGGGAAAACAAAAATATAATACTATTTTGGGTTAGTTTGGAATAAAATAAATAAAAGCTGTTAAAAAAATATTTTTACGGAAATAGAAATCATTCTTCTGCTTCAAGTACAATAGAATTCCAATTATTGGAAACGATTGGAGACTGGACCCCATTCGGATTATCGGATTTTTAGGAAAAGGGGTCTATTATAATTAACTGTTGAACATATTTTTAAATTTTAATTAATTAAATGAAAATACAAGAATTTTGCATGTTAAGGCACTTATAAATGCTGTACATTAATACACTATGCATGTACAGCGTTGTAAATGAAGATCATCGCTTGCTGAACACCTCGACCAGATTATGCTGTTTCATGGTCTTCGTTTTCAGGCAGCTAAGTCGCGCATGCGCTAATGAGATATTGCATGCAGTCTCTTTGGGGCTGACATTTTATCCACTTCAAAGCAGGCTAATGATTCACTAGCTGATGGTCTCGTGTCTGCTTCAACTTGGACATCAAGGTCATCTTCTTAATCAACATTTTTAAAATAAATTTGCCATCATTGCAATTTGAAATCTGGAGTCTCACTCATAATCCATTCTCTTCCTATATCTTCAGCACTAACTTCTGAACATCCAGGAATTTTCAAAAGAATGTTTTTGAACTCCTGTAGAGACTTGTTATTTTCATTTTCTCCCTCCTTTTACCTTTCCGTTTCTTGGGTTTTTTTTCCTTTTTTCTCATTTTCCTTCTCTTCTTCACACTTTTATTTTTCTGAAATTCTAACAGTAATTTGAATAATTTTAGTTCTACTGTATTCTGCAAAGGTAGATTCACATTTGCCTAGTAACATTTAATACATATTTTTAGCTCAAAAAAATTAAATTGACTGGAAGAATTCAACGTTTACTTTTATGTGGTTTTTATTGTTTATTAAATGTAATTGTAGAGATTCTTGTTCCTAGATTTTAAACAATAATGATTTTGTGTACTTTCATTTCACATTTATTATTTGGAAATATCATTATACTTGATTTATTAATTACCAATTACACAAATTATTATGTTATAATAAAATTTCCAGATGCAGTTGATTTTATTTAAATTCTTTCCAATAACTCACCCATTTTCTAATTAATATTTAATTTCAATGAAATCCTGTGTAGTATATCTCTTGAGATAAAAACATAAATATTACAAAAATTTGTGTTAGGTGAACACTGATAAAGGATTTTTTTCTGGGTGTAAGTCATTTTTCATTGAACCCTTAATTTTGGAAAATAATAAAATTGATTAAAATCAATTTTATTATTTTCCGAAAATTAAATGGAATATAGGATGATTAAAAGTAAAAAGTAATTCTAAAATTTCCAATGAATAATAAAATAAATAGTTTTATGTGTAAATGAAAAAAGTAAGGAGTTATTTTGTCATAAAAGATTTTAAAAACTTATTTAGCATTTATTTTTATTACGATTATAGAAATAAAAAACGGTACTTCAAAATACTTTTAAAATATTCATTAATAGCTTTTACTTTCCACACTATAAATAGTTAAAAAGAGTATTAATTTTAAAATTTATAAAGGATTAACAAAAATGGTACATCAGTATCACGCTAGGTAAAATAATTTTAACTACGTTGTGACGGTATGGTTACGATAGTACATAATATTTTGTCCTAGTTTCGGTTTAAGTTTCATAAAAGTTAGTATTGCAATTAAATGTACCAATGACTTTCTTTGTTTTTTTAAACTTTGCTTATTCGCAAATTTCAGTAAATTCAGTAAAAACTTTGATTTTAGATTTTTTCTTAAGTCAACACAAAGCTCATTCTTAGAATTTAATTAACATATTGGAAAATTTGACGTTGATTCATTGTGATAAAAAGGGTGTCTTTCTTACACACTACTTTTTTTAGTCTGTTAACATTTTTTGGTAACAATATGTTCTTTAAATAAAGTGTAGCCTCCGATGTTTATATCTGTTAGGAAAAGTAATAAGTTACTGAATTAAAAGATGTAATTTTAATACATTTAAGAAAAATAACTCTTCAGTAAAATTTTAAAATAAGTATAACATTAATTTGTTTATTAATAATACAAATTAATGTTATACTTATTTAATAACATTAATATTAATATTATTAAATAAAGTTACATTTAAAAACATTAATATTAAATTTGTTAACAAGATTTTCTTAAGGATTAATAACTAATATTTTCTAATCAAATTCAGCAATATAATATCGAATGCAAATGTTTAAGTTTTTTCATCTTCTTTCAATCTGAGATAACTCAGAAAATTTTGTATCACACTATGATGCTCCATTTTAATTGGAGATATAAATAATTGTAACATTGAAATTACAGTTTTGATATTTTCTTTTTTAAAATGGTTAGAACAGAATACAAGTAAAATAAATCATTTGTATGAATCTGAAAATTTAAATACAGCATGAAACCTTTATAAAATTTTTTACACATACTTTAGTATTGATTCAACACAAAAATTTTGAAATTGGCTTGATACTATGCTTAGAACATTTTGACTATTTTTGTTTTCTACCACTTTAACTCAGTCATAGAAAGTGATGTTGAAATCAGATTGAAACAGCATCAATAGAATTATAAACCTTTGCAGAAATTATTTTTACGCTTACTTTAGTTTTAGTATTAGATCAACACAGAATTTTTTAAATTTGCTTGATTCGATGCTAAAACTGTTTGGCTTTTTGTTTTTTATCACTTTTACTCAATCATAGTAAGGAATGTTGAAATCGCATTAAAACAACATCGTTAGAATTATATTTGATCATCTGAGAAATCTCAAAAACTATTTATTCGTGAATAATATGTACCGTATGAAATATTTCTTGAAATTATTTCTTACCTTCTTCACAAGGCTTACGTTTATTGAATTTTTTTCTACAAAACCTGGAAAATTAAATAATTTTGGGACTGGTCGTGATGTTTAGCCTAATGAAGCCAGAAATTCTATATTCTTTAATATCTGCTTTTCGAAAACATTTGCTTTGCATTCCTCGTAGGTTAATCACCATATCTAATAAAGAATATACCTTGTCTTTTTGAACAAGTCTTTATTATTATTTTTTTATAGTTTATGACTCTCCAAATTTTGGTTTCTTGTTATTGTTTAAATTTTCTGCGGTTGCTTGTAAGGATATTTTAAAAAAGGGTGCATTTAACAATCTCATTTAAAATTTCAGCCTCAATGAATAAAAAAATTGAAATGATAATTCATCAACTCCTTAATAATAATTTAGTGTACGAAATTTTCTCCTATTAGGAAAAGGTTGTATAAACTTTAATATCATAAAAAAGTATTTTGTTTAGATTTTGAGTCACTGAATTCTAATATATATATTATTCATTAAAATGCCTTGTACAGATCCTTATTTATTTTTGAGTCTTACTGAAGTGCTAAAAAATAAAGGCCAAGCTAAATTCTAAAGCCACTGTAGTGCAGAATAATTCTTTTCGGCTTTATATTCAAAGATCTAAGGCTAAAACTTTTGATCATAAAGTAATTTTTTCTGTTTTTTTTTAATTGTTTTACCACCATTTAACTTTTTTTTCTAATTTTGTTACTTGTTTCACCACTATTCATTGTATGTTTTAATTAAAGTGTTAATATACCACTGAACAAAATGGAATTTTGAAAGAAATTCTTTCTGGTTTTAACACTCTAAGATTTCAATGGTTTTTTAAAACCAAATTTCTCTTGCAACACAAATGTTTGCTTGACATTTCTTTTTTCAAATTCATTGAAAAACTTTATAGCGAATTTAACAACTAATTTTCAATTTATAAAAGAAATATTTGCAGTATATATCTATTGATTCTGCATTCTGGAATAAAAACTATTTTCTTAAAATTTCTATTGCTTAAGCCTGCAAATTTAAATGTAAAATCATAAGCTTTTAAAAATAAGAAAATTAATTAAGAAAACTGTTAAATAAAGATTAATATTGCTCAATCCATGGATTACAGAATTTAATGTGGCTTTTCAATTGTTTTAATAAGCAACACAAATATTCTTACATTTATTAGTATGTATCTAAACTAAATATTGAAATTTTCCAATTGATATCAAATAAATTTATGGATGTTAGTTTAAAGGCAACAATTTACAAAGGAAATGGCTCAGAATATATGATAAGAATGCCTGATAGTAAAAGTATTTGTAGGGAAATATTTCCTTGATTTCATTTCTACATGTTTTTCACTTTTACAGGACGAAATAAGTAATATTACAGTGTTGAAATTCGAAAACTTTGTAGCACTACTATAGTATTTAATAAAATGGAAGAAAATGATTATTTAGCTGCAAGTAAAATTATCAGATACGTTACTCACAGAAAAACTTTACAATAAAGGAATTTAAAGCACTGTCTCTCATTCAATTTCAGTTTTATGTTAATTTTATCATCTTTTTCAGCAATACGCAGTAAAGGATACTTTAAACGTAAATAAGCTTTAAATTAAATGTAAACTGGTTATACATCGTAGAATATAATATATTTTTCTTTGTATTATTTCATTATATAGAAATTTTTTTAAAAAAATGTATTGTAATCTATCATATATAACCTAACTATTTTATATTCTTTAGTCTATTTATATTCCGTTTGCAAGGTGATAATAAGGAATTTTGAAATCATAGAAGAAAGTAAAAATGAATTTATGAACTAATAAAAGAAAGAAATATGTTTTCAAACAAGTCCTTGAATCTATATTCAGTCTGAAAAATATCCGACAAATCACAAATCAAATAATGAATGAAATTTGCTTGCATGTGATGTTATTGCATCTATTCAATAAATGTAAAATGTCTCAATTTTTTTATCATGCACTATAAAACAAGGATACTATAATGAAGAGTGGAGTTACACCGGAAAGGGCAACCAGTTTAATGAAATCTAGAAATATGAGCTATGTACTCTAAATGTAGACTATAAATAAAGTTGTGATAATTATGTCGAATAAATGAAGGGATATAAATATGCTATTTGATATTATCAAAAAGAAAATTATATTCATTGGCAAAATTACTTCACTTTCATTAAATTAGTTTTGCTGAGAAATGCTCAAAGGCAAAAAATTTTGAAACCACAACGTAATTTTAATTTTTATTGTGAAAATATTATTTTCCTCTACGATTATACAAAAATATATAATTATATAAAGAAATTTTAAGAATTGTGCTTCAAAATATACTCATCTTAAAGTGAGTAAATGTTGAATGTATCACAAAGGTAATTAACGTTGAAAGTTAATTTGCATAGTTCATGTGATGAAACATTTCCGTCATTAATGAGAATTGTAGCAACCTTTGCCCTACATCCAAAGAGCGCCCTCTACTGCTTTGCAGAGGAACTCTTCAGTGAAGGCCAAGACTTCATGAATTTCGGCAGCAAATGCTCACCTCTTCGAATGAAACTATAGTATTTGTTTTAATGCTAATGTGTGCTGTTGGTAGGTTAAAAATAAAATTATTTCTACCCTGAACCAGTTGACCTTTACAGAATGAATTAATCTAAAAATAAATAAAAATGATTAAAAAATTAACCAAATAATAAAATACAAAATATCAGCTAAGAATAAAAAAAACTCAAATATCAATGGGAAACATTTATAAATATCTTGTGGGACATTGGATTTGAACCAAGGAATTCATAACTGGAAAATGAAAGACTTTCTTTCAAACCAATAGTACTTCCATCACGTTTTCTATTTCACCATTTTTAATTTACGTCATGAATATTTTCTTACGAATGAATTGGGATAACTGCAATGAATCTTAAATAGCTTATTATATCACAACACAGATAACAATAAAACCATTTAAAAATAGGAAAGTGTAAAACATTTAATACTACAGAATTATAAAGAAAAAAATGAAAAATTTTCATTGATCATGTAATTAAGCTGTGAAACATTGATTGAGAATATCGCTTGTTAATTGAGAAAGGGATTTAGACAAGACAGATTATGAGAAGAGTACCTCACTCTATTAATATGTACTAATTTACATGATATATTCTATTTCCATTACGCCCCCTTATTCCTGTTAGTGGCCTCACCGTGGCAAGGGGGTGTTCCTGGGAGAAGTGGGAGAAGTACATCGGGAGTTTTTACTCCTGGTAGGGTCACCCAAGGCTTGAAGGCCACTCCATAATTCCCAGGTAACACTAACAGGCATGGAGACAAGACAGTCTTCTTCCTCACAGTGCTCCAGTCTTCGGACTACAGAAACTGCACTTTTTTCCCCTATGAATCAGTTGACTTTTCTATTCTACACAAGCTTAAAATTGTCTCCCTTCGGCATAATATCTATTTTCAATAGATCCCGTCTTACGTGGGTATTGGAGGCAATGAAATAGCAGACACTTTAGGAAAGGAGGGCTCAGATCATCCTGTTCCTTCTTCTTCCGCGCTTACCTACCTTGAACTCTTTTCCCTGAGAAAAGCCAGGTTTAAAACCGATTGGCAGGTACCTTTGACTCACCTCTTCTACAAGGGTAGAAAACCAGGACTTTCTCTGGTTCTTTCCTGTGATAGGAAATCCAGCATTTGCCTTGCACCCCTTGCCTCTGGCCACCTGAAATGCCTCACTTATGTAGCGGGTAACAAGACCTCCCCCTCTGTCCCAAATGCCATGGACCCGAGGCCTTAAAAGTGGCTTTTACGTCACTAGAAGCTGCAGCTAGTAAAATGTATCTTGCAATTTAACCAAGACAAAACAAAATACATGACTACCGAAAATTGTAGCATCCCCTATCTAGAGGTAGGAAACTACAAGTTTGAAACTGTTCACAACTTTAAATATTTCGGATCTGAATTGAATGCATCAAACGACATCGCACCTGAGATCCGCAGCAGGGTTACAGCTGCTAACCGATGCTTTTTCGGCTTAAAAAAATACCTAAAATCTACTTTCGTCAGTCGAAAAACAAAAATTTTGATATACAAATGCTTGATTCGGCCTATTCTCACTTATTCATCTGAAACGTGGACATTGACTGAGAAGGACAAAGAAACCATTTCCATTTTTGAAAGAAAAACTTAAAGAAGCATATTTGATGGAATAAAGTGTGAGAATACATGGCGAAGAAGAACTAATTCTTAACTCTATAAACTATATAAAGAACCAGATATTGTTAAATTTATCTCAATACAAAGATTAAAATGGGCAGGACATTTGAGCCGGATGAACGACAATTGGATAACAAAAAAATTTTCTTGGCTCGCCCCATTTGCAACAGAAAAAGAGGACGACCAAAACTTTGATGGCGTGACTGCCTTAAAAACGACCTAAAAACACTAAAAGTGACAAACTGGATGAACTGGTCTATCAAAAATAGGGAGTCCTGGTATGCACTTCTGAGGAAGGCAAAGGCCCACCCTGGGCTGTCAGGCCAATGAAGAAGAATTATGTTAGTTTCCTTCCATTTTTATTTTCAACTTTAAGAATTAACATTCATAAGTTTACAATTTAAATATCATTTAGGGATTCTTATTTTCTAATATTAAATTTTAAAATTTCTTACTGATTTTGGATCGTTAGAGGAAAATTTCATGCTTTTCTATCTTAGTGAAATATATACATACATACATACACACACACACACAGATATATATATATATATATATATATATATATATATATATATATATATATATATATATATATATATATATATATATATATATATATATATATATATATATATATATATATATATATATATATATATATTAATTTCCTTACAGTATATATTAAAAAAGGAATATATTTTCTATCTACTAATATTCTCAGTGGCAAAATGGTAACAGGTTATGTTGCATAAAATGAAATCACTCATGATAAATTTCATTTTCAATTTAAAGACTAAAATACAAAGTCCTGGATTTGTATCAGTTTCAACGCTTATATTTCATATTTATCTTTTCAATTTTTCAGTAAAATAAATATAATTTTTGATTGTAATATTACAATTTATGGAATATAACAGAATGAAATTTACAACTACTGTTTTCTTACTTAGTTACTTGTATAAGTAAAATTAGATACTCTCTATTGTTAAATCGGTGTTTCAAATTATGTGTTGTACTTGAAAATACTGATTTTTAGTAAAACTATTAACAGATTCTCAACTTTTAGAATTCTAATAAATGTTTTGGTAATTCAAGTATAGATGAAATACCAAACATTATTAATATGCTGCAAATTTTAAAACAACTCAATAATCCAGCATCTGAAAAAAGATTCTGAACTACAGGAATTACTTTTACAACAATTAAACATTTCTTTTGAAAATTTGAAAACAACACCAAAACTTTGCTTTACAATAAAAAATTAAAGAACATTTCTTACTTTTTTATTAATGCTGTTTTCCATTGCTTACAATAAAAAATGTAAAGTTTTACTATAATTTGTTTTACTACTTTTTACATTAAACATTTTGCTTTACAAAAAAAAAGTAGTGAGAGAAAGTTCAAGGCAGCGGTTTAAGAATACTCTTTTAGAAATATGGTATCCTATTTTTTTATACTGAAATGAGGAAAACTTTACAGTTTTAAATAATTTAATCCTGAAAGTTTTAGTGATACTTTTATATCAAAAGGTATTTTAAAAAATCTAGAATAATTATTTAGAATTTCAAGAATTATTAAATTAATAGAAATTAATAAACTATAGAAGTTATTAGAGAATTCATGAATATTTTTAGTTTTACTTCAAACAAGGCTATTTAGTATACAGAGATCTCTCATTTCCTTAAAAAGAGATAGAAAATACTAAATTTTAGCAATACTGTTTATCAAAAACAATATATTGTAATTAATGTTATCAAACATTTCTATTATAAACTAATTACATATTTCCAAACATTATGTTGCGCTTAAAGCTTAAAGCTTTTTTTAAATATGTCTAAGATACTCTATAAGATACCTGTAATATTGAAAAAAAATTCAAAATTACGTCTAATTTTAAGTAACTTAATACTTTTATTGCGCACCACTTATTTAAAGCTAGTTTTAACTTAGCTGAATAAGAATTGTTTGAGAATAAAATATATTCAGTACAAAAAGTACATAAAATAATGTGACTGCTTATTTTAATTCATATATTAGTTAATGTATATATATATATACAAAAATCATAAAATGAAAAATATACTATACAGCTGTACAGAAAGCAAGATGATATTAGTTTGGATTAAATTCACACATTTTTAAATACAATATATATATATATACATATATATATATATATATATATATATATATATATATATATATATATATATATATATATATATATATATATATATATATATATATATATATATATATATATATATATTTGGAAGAATAGAAAAATAGATTACTAAAAAAATTACTTCCTAGACAGTCGTTATGAGTTTTATTCCATTCATTTGGTCAATATTTTTGAGAAAAACAAGCATATAAACTTTTTTTCATTCATGATATATTGAGAAAAGATTCTGAAATTCCTGGTCTTCTCGACAACGTATCCACACAAGCCTTAATTTTAGATAAAATATCTCTTAAGAAATCTAAACTCGTGCACGAAGAGATCGTAGCAAGAAAAACTACAGACATAAAGACATCTAAATATCACAAAGATATAGGGCTCGGTTTGTTTTCTTTCTAAATGTTTTCGGTAAGAAGACTATCAGTTGAATCTTTTCTTCATCCTTGGCTAGACGACATGATGAGAAACAGGATATTGTATTGGGAACAGGATGCAACTTAACAACGTATGATAATTTTGTTGTTTTGACACTAAAATGTTTCTTCTTCAAAGAAAAAATATCTTTGAGACAGAAGTTTATAAAATATATCGTGACTCTCTTTGACGTTTATTTGAAGAAAATATTTACGTTTATTGAGAATCTTTTCAGATATTCGAAACAAATTTCAATTGTGGGCTGAAAAATCATATATGGGTATGGTTTTCTGCATTTTCTTAGCTTCTAATTTTTTTTTTATGACATGTTATTTATTTTAACAAGTATTTACGATTTTTATATATTTCTTAGGCCAAATTATGTCAATTTTCATTTATTGTTTTTAGTATAAAATGTAGGTGTTTGACAGTTATAATATTTGTTCGAAGTATTTAGTTTTTGATAAATCAATTATATTGTTTGACAGAATAAGTTATGATTGTGAATCCAGAAGAAAATATATGTAATGTTTCCACTGATTTATGATATATATATATATATATATATATATATATATATATATATATATATATATATATATATATATATATATATATATATATATATATATATATATATATATATATATATATAATATTTTGTAATATTTATAGCTAAAAAATATTTTGCTTACTCTGTGTACCTTATTTTTCGGGGAATTAATTCGGTGATAGGAATTAATATTTAATTTTATCTTCATTATTAATACACAAAATGTTTGGAAAGAAATTAACATTTACTTTAAGGAAAAGCAATAAAATATTTTTAATATTCAGGATGATATAAAAAACTGGATGAATATTGCATAGCAATATTATAAATTTAATCTTATGATTTTTAAAATAAATCTTCACTATTTCATAAAAAGTACATTTTAATTTGGTTTTAATTATTTCTATAAATTATTTTGAAACTATATAAAAATTCGAAGGCTCAGAACCTTTAGCATCAGAAAATGTTTGTGTCCTATATAATAATAATAATATATATATATATATATATATATATATATATATATATATATATATATATATATATATATATATATATATATATATATATATATATATATATATATATATATATGTATAATACTGAAACTGAAAAGGAAATTTTATTGTTATATTTGCATACTTATTACAATATTACAATTACTGTAGAAGATATCTTTCTAAAGTATACACTAGACTTTACTTGAAAAGTACTTATTGAACTTTACAATTATTTTAAAATTGATATGAATGCAAAATGAACAAAAGCTTTTAAATAAAGCTTGATTAAAATAAAAAAACATTACTCAGTTGACTTATTTCATAATTTATTGCATTAAACGTATCAAATGTATACCTTTAAATTTAATTATTATACGGGAGTTACTAAAAAACATGAATTCTCAAAAATTTCTAAATTTGATAAATTTAAATTTCTAAAATATGAATACTTATAATTTCTTACATAATTTAAATTTTTCAAAGAAATTTCAGCTTGTAATTAAATTATAAAATAATCCCTCTAACTGAAAGTTATCAAAAAGATAATTAAATAGTAATTTTAAAATCTTAATTAATGCTTGGAATTAGAATATATAAAATAGGCTTTAATGCGAGGAATCTTCTTTAAAAATACATTTGATTTGTTGTTGATTGAATATGATGTTAATTTAGTGTAATTCATGTACTACTACGCAACAAAAAATCTTGATAAAGATTTTAGCAATCAATATTTACCTGTAAAGCAATTATGTATTAGACTTAAACATTAATTTCAATTAAATTTAAGCTCTAAACTTTCTTTAACTCAATTGATAAATATACATATTCATTTTTAAATGAATTTCATGAAATGGATAATTATGAAATATTTATGCCTTGTTCTGATATTCAAATCCCTTGTTATTAAAATATTCAGTAAAAATGATTGAAATTTTTAGTTTCAACATTGATATCTATGTATATTCTCTAGAGTTATGATAAAATAATCGATCAAAAATCTTATAATAATAACTACAAATCTTTCACAGTTATACAGCTTCGGGAAGAATTGTTAATAACAGTTTAATAAGTTTTGGAAAGTTCAATTGAATGAGAACTTTCTTTTTGTTAAATGTGATCCATCAGTGAAACCCTATTAATATCAGAGGAACAGAGGCAAAAACAAAATATATAACGCTCCTTAGAGATTAAATGTGAAAATAAATGTAGCGTTAACCAGGTTTCAATTTTTTCCCACTGAATTAAAATATATTACTTTTTCATACTCATTATTTTTTTGACAATCTCTACCTCATATAAAACGTAAACAAAGAACTGAAATAACACAAATTAAAATAAAATTTTGATTTAGTAAGATCAAATTTTAATAAATTTAAGAATAAAGTTTTATACTAGTTTCATTGTTAGAGTGAATAAAACAAAATTGATTTTATTTTGCCTAATAATAAACTACTAAGCAATTAGGTGTTTGCTATAAACAATCAGTTTGTCTCATTTTTATAGGACATATATTTCGAGTAATATTTTAAATGAGAATATTTTGTTAAAAATACAAACAATGTTAAATTATGTTATGCTAAACAAAGAAAATGTTAAGATCTTTTAGATTTGAAGAAATGTTAAGATTAGTGTATACTAAGATCAGTATTGTTAGAGTAAATGAAATAAAATTTCATTTTATATTCCCTAATAATAAAACTACTGAACACTTAGGTGTTTGCTGTAATAAATCGGTATGTCTAACTTTTATTTGACATAAATTTCAAGTAATAAAATGTTTTGTTAAAAATAAATAATATTAAATTATTTTATTTTAAACAAAGAAGATGTAAGGTTTTTTAGATTTGAAGAAATGTTAAGATTCATGCCGTAATGTAACTTCTAAAAAATTATAATGATGTAATGTAAAAGTAAAATCATTTAAAGCTTGAAACACATAATTCATAAAATATCAAATCCTAATTTAATTTGAAATAAATTAATATAAAAAATAATCATAATGTAAAATTATTGCATTTTTTATAATTTTAATTGATGCATTATTTTTTATAAAAATATTTAAATAAATATATTTTATGATTTAATTTTTTAAATAGATAATTTCAACATTTTAGTAACATAATTTCATTAATTTGGATTTAAAGTGAATTTAAATAAATTTATCTAATAAGTGATAATGTAGATTTTTGAGAATGTTAAATTAGAGTCGTAATTTATTTGTTACATAAAATAAGATACTATTTAGTTGACATTATTTGATTCTAAAATGAATTATTGTTTACCAATAAATTTAAGGATCCTATAAAAGTTTTATATTACTAGCGTATTTTTTTATCACATTATGTCTTATTATCGACTTTCTGTATGTAGCAAAAATGTACTAATATCCACAGTAATTAAATAAGTTTTTTAAGTACATAAATTTCAATATAAATAACGAAAAATAATTGATTACTGTAATTATATTGTAACCAATTTTTTGGATGATATATCATGTGAAATAGTACCATTTTTCCCTGAAACTCGAATAATAGAAACATGTTGTTTCTGATAGCCGAATATTGGAAACCTTGAGAAAAAGTATTCATAATGTTGGAATAAAATCAATAATTAAACTGCATTAGCACTCTCTTAATATTTTTCTAGAAATGGAAGATAGTGAATTTGGTCTTGTAGAAAATGTTTCTTATTGATACTGATAAAATAATGAAGAATTTTCCATTTGCACTGCCAATTGGTTAGCATTAAATAAATCATTTCTTAAATGAAATGTGTTAATAATTCTATGTATTATAATACTTTTAAGCCATAATATTCCCAATTCAATGTAAATTTTTCATATAATCAAACTCAATTACATTTCTCTATGATGCGAAAGTTTTCTTTCAGGGCTACAAAGGATGGAAGTGATGGCAACTTTTATACTGGAGCATTTAGTGAGTGTGTCATCAATGCCCCGAAAGTGAAAGAACAAAGACACACAAAGAAAGAAAGAAATATCCAGGCCCAAAGCAGGATTCGATCCTGGGGCCTAATTCTTGAAGTCAAGACACTGCTCTCTCCACCATTTACTGTTGATACAATAGTTTAAATAGGCAAAATTTTAGGAATAATGATAAGAGAGTTAAAGAATGTATTTGAAATCCTATTATAAAGAGAAATCAAATATTTTTTCAAAATATTACAAAAGGATATTAAAATCTCTTAAATTTAATTTCTTTTATGCAATAATATTGAAGGTATCTTTTGTGAGATTTAGTGTTTAAAATCAATACATTTCTAAGACGAAAAATTTGATGAAAAGTTGTACAATGAAAATAGTTACATGAAAAATTTTTAAAATTGAAGGAACAGATTTATATAAATTTTTAATTTTTCTGTTTTATTTTTTATTTAATTTATAAATTCGTAAAAATATTTTCGGGATACTGATACATAGAAGAATTTTTTGTGTATTTTTATTAATAGATACTATAAATATTATTGACTGAAACAACTTATATCTTAATTATTGACAACACCATTATTTATATTGTAACTGAATTTGAAAGATAATCTAATATAATTCTTAAGATAAAGTGAAAAAATATCATTTAAAAATATGATTGAAATAATCATTATTATATAATCCTGAAATTTAACCACATTACATGATATGTATAATCTATATTATTTACTATTAAATTGTAACAAAAATTATTAAAACTTTTCATATTATGGCTTTTTATCTATAGGAATATTATTTAAATAAAATAGTAAAGATAAAAATTTCATTTGAGATTTAATTTTGGTTTACTTTTATAAAAGATATGTAACATTGATTCTTCGTTTTATGATTATCACTTGAATTTTTAGAAAGAATTACCACTTAAGTCTGGTAAAATTGCTTGAAGAAAAAATCTTGAGAGATGCAAGAGAAAATTCTGCAATGAAATTATGTTCAAAATAAATGAGTGACTTTTCTGATCTATGGAAACAAGTTGGTCATAAACAATCATTAAATCCAGGATTTTCCATTAAGAAAACACAATCAAATACTTCAGTAATGGTCATTTCTCATTTACAATCACTTCAAATTAAATTACTCTTACTTCGCAAATAAGAAGTGACATTTAAACGCAAGCTCTTTAAAGAATAATTCACAACTAGCTTTTTTTCTCTAAAAAATGCAATTAAAGTAAAGTTCTGATTATCAATTTATCAATTTTTCGAATATATATATTTTAAATGGGAAACATTACACACACACACACACACACACACACACACACACACACACACACACACACACATATATATATATATATATATATATATATATATATATATATATATATATATATATATATATATATATATATATATATATATATATATATATATATATATATATATATATATATATATATATATATATATATATATAGAATGGACCGAACTATATAACTCTGGTAAGGTTAAAAATTAATTCCTTACCAGCAATATAATTATAGCATTGATAATTACTTTAAAATAATAGCTTAAAATTGTGAAATTTTTTAATTTTGAAAACATTATTGATTATAAAGACCACTTATTAAATGAAACATTTATCTGTTTAATATCTATTAAATTTTAATGGACATGTATAACCTAAAATATTTGGGAGTCAAAAAATATTGAATTTTACATACATATAATTTTAGATATATTGAATTTTAGTTATAGATTTCTTTAATATTTCCTTGATTATATAAATGTAGAATTTCATAGTTCAAATCTAAATACTTTCCTCTTGTTATAATATTTTATTCTTTCTACGCATTTGAATCCCCATAAAAGGTAGAAGTTAATTATTCTATTAGAGTGTTATAAATACTTATATGTTTTTTTTATAAATTCATAAAATACATCAGTAAACGAATCATTATTAATGGAAAATTAAAATAAAGAAATTACTTTCATTAAATCAATTTATTATTAACCAACTAACGTATTTGTTATATTCATAACTTGATTTATGAATATTTTAGCTTTGAAAAAATTAATATTAAATGAATCATTGCGTGTATAATATAATAAAGTAATATATTTCTTTGAAACGGGAAATGCGGAATTTATTTTTTGCTTTTGTTGTTTCCGATCACTACTCATTGGATTTTAAAATATGAATGTTTACTAGAATTCTGTTCTAATGATTTGTATTGAAAAATATTAAACTTCTGAAAATTATTTTGTAAGACTCAGTCTGATTTTCCCTCGCGCTTAATCTTTAAATTCAACCAGCATACTACTATAGTATGTTGATATTCAATCTTGATACCCTTATCTCCATTGCAGACAGCTTTGATGGTCAATAATATTACTAAGCCAGTGTCAGACAATCCAAATTCAAGATAATAGTGAATAAACATAGGGGCAGACTTCCAATACTCTCATGGTAATTATGAAACTTAAAAGACACTCCAATGAAAGAGGTACTATGGATCAATAAAAGCTACTCTTTACAGAAAAGCAGCAAACATCTTCAATGCAAAAATAATATTAAGTTTGCAATGAAAGAGGAAATTCTGACACGAAGATAAGATTAATAAATGTAGTTAGAATAGGATAGAATAAATTTTATCGAATAAATATAATATAACGTGTCATTTTCAACACATTTGGAAAAGTGATATTTTTTATAAAAATGGAAATTTATGTTATTTTACTTTAAATATATAATAAATTAATAATATCTTCGAAACAAGTGTGAAAGAAATGTACTTTTCCATAAATTGTAAATTAAGATTATTTGCAAAACACTTATAAATAATTTCATAATAAATCATTGTTTTTTTTCACAGTTGATGTAGAATTTGTTTTGCTAATATAGGGTGTTACATGCAAAACCAAATTTTTAAAAGATTAAAAACACTGTTGGGAACGAAACGACTGCACACATCTGATACAGAGGTATCAAACTTAATAAATATTTACAATTTGTTTTTTGTTGTTTTATTTGCAAAAAAAAAATTAATTGCAATACTGCAATTTGTACATGGCTCTAATTATAGTATGAAGCCCTATAATCTCAGAAATATAAAGCCTTCGCAAACTTCTAATCCACTTTAGGCAAACTGCATTTATTTCTTATCTTATACTTATGAAGAAAATTAATCACGGTATACATTTCCTTACCCTCACGATAAAATGAGAAATTTTTGCTTGGTTCTATTTGTATATAAAAATATAATATTTTTTTTTAATCTAGTTAAATATATTTTGTGATAATTTGAGGGAAATAAAATTTATTTTCCTGTTAATAAAATTTTCAATTTAAATAAGTTTTTATCTCAGACAGCTTTTTGGCTTACATGATGATGTAAATTACATGGAAACATAATTATCACATTTGTCTCACAGATTAAAGTTTATTATGTTATAAGAATTAGAAATAATATTTACTTTTTTTCGTATGAAGAAATAATTTACTTTTAAGCAAATCAGAAAAACGTTCAAAACAAGTATCTAAATGTGTACACTTTAAATTTTACATAAAATTAAAATACTTATGCAAAGGATTTTATTATTTTGCTGTTTCTATATAGTTATTCAAAGCAAAAGCAATACAATCACTTTTAACGCTAATATCTGATGTTCATACATTTAAGCATTCAAATTGAACTCAGGTAAATATAAGGAGGTGACCACGACATATTTAAAATGCTCCAGCCTCCATTATCAAACACTACGGGTTTTCGCTTGGGTTAGGATTCGAACTCACTCCCTTCCGACAGCGAGAAAGGATACCTTAACCAACTAGCCTATCATGGCTTTACAGTGAAAAATATTTATAGACTCTGATTTACTTTGATCCTTTTCCAAACATTACTAATTACTCCAAAATCTTTTCTTTTTGAAAAGTAAGTGATTATAAGCTTTGTAGATTCAAGTGATTCAAGTAAAAGAAAAGAGTATTTGGTCATAATTAAAATTAATTACATATGAAGAGAACTTAATTTATCATTAACGTGTTTAAAGATCTTATGACATTACTTGAAATTTATATGGTTATTTTAAATCATTTAATCTTAAAGTACAAATGTTATTATTTCATTATTTCGTTCTTTTAATAGTTTACACGTATAAAAAATACTTAAAGTTTATTTTGTGTTTTACAACTCTATTTATAATTATTTGTTAATAAAAGATATAATCATTGTTTTATCAAAAATTACGAAAAAAAATTTTTTTTTCAATTTTATGCATTGTTGCACCGTATTTTCCTATTACATCACAATTTATTAATATTTATATTAATAAATATATATATTTATATAGGAATATATATAAAATTATATAAGAGGAATATTTATTTTTATAGTTTGGTAATTACCTAATTTTAAGATTCACAGAAAAGTAATTCTTACTTTAGAAACCACTAAAAATTTTTATCATTATTTAAAATGTTTAATGTGCAGTATGCCCGTAAAAAATACAAAATTAAAAGATATACAATAAAGAATTTTCAAATGTACATTCACTAAAATATATATTTTAAACATATTTCGATATAATTAGCTAAGTATCTAAATTCATAAAATACAGCTATGACTTTTGCCATAAAGCATACGCTATCTAATAGATTAAATATAAAAATTCTAATTAAAATAAGAATCAGTATCTGAATAAAGAAATAAAACAAGAAAGATTAGATTATTCCGAAAACGAACTTTATTAAACTCTCTAAAGGGAATACTCTTGCAGCATCAAATTTAATTTAAGAAAATATAAATGCATATATTTATTTAGTAGTTTCTATATATTTTGTATAAATAAAATTAGTCAAAAACGTTGTACGAAATGAAAAACAAACAGTTTCACATAAATATACTAAAATGTAAACAAAATCTAGAATAGGTTTTCTTAACAAATATCTCATTTCTGTATATTACTTTTTTATGTTTCCATTTAGAAAGCTGCATTTAGTAAAAAAATAATAAATGCATTAATATTTGATTAACTTCGAGCAATTTGTTCGCTCTATGTTAAAAAATTAAGCAAACACTCTTACCATTTAAATTAAAATCATTAATTGGATATTCTTAACTTGAGGTAATTTATTAAAAAATATATCCATGTAGACAGTTAAATATATGTAGTAAAAAAATCTGATTTTTCATTCATGATTTCAAAATATAATTGTTTTCAACATACATTTATAATAATGCAATAATCAAATTTCGAAGATGAATGCATATTTTCGGTAATTTTTCTTTAATTACCTTAATTGATTAAGAGCACATCTATTTTAGAAATAATATGTGGTTAGATTGAGATAAAACATATAAATTATTTCATGTGAATGAACGATTTTAAAAACTAAAATTTATAATGAAATAATAAGCACAATTTAGGACAAAGTTTGAAGATGAAAATTAAATCACATGTGACATATTTTAGCAATTTGATATCTCATATTACGTGTTAATCATACATAAACAGACAAATATTATCTTTATCATATGTTTAAACTATCATGGAAATCTAAGTAAAAATAGTTGTATATCTTCATCTGGAGTTAAAGTAAGCTATTTGTTTTACTGAACTAAGTTCTGTGATTAATAATACAATTTTTAATGTTATGTAGACATTTTTAATGGAGTTTCAAAATATTATAAAATTCATTTCTCGTGAACTTAATTTTAAATACAAAATATACGCATTTTTATAAGATTTGTGACTTATATGGTCTTTTAAATAAAATATTTTCAGCAATCTTTGAAATAATTTTATAAGGTATTTTTTAACATTTAATTTAAAATATGTAGACCATATTAAATTTTATGAGGCATACATTTCATAGATAAATATTTTATCAACCATGGTTTACTAATTTCACTACTACATGAAATAATCCAGGAAAAATGTAATCAAATAATGAAATAAAAAAGCAATATTGGAAGAAAAACTACAGAATAAAGGAGAAATTCTTTTGTGAATTTAAAATTTTCGCAGCAATTAAATTCATAGCAACAAAATTAAACAAATATTTCTTGAAACATTAGTAAGACTTTTCTAATTTAATGAATGAATTAATTATTTTTAATTAATTCATTAAATTATTTTATTATTGCAAATTAATAATATTTTAATTTTTATAAATACTAGTAAAAATTATATAATTTACTTCTATTGATAATTCCTTTTTTCTTCTTTATATTTTTCATATTAACTATTTTTCATATTAATGATTTTAAATTGTGATTAAATATCATTTAATCACAATTAAATTCCTTTTTCTTTTTTATATATTTCATATTAATGATTTTTAATTGTGATTAAATATCATTTGAAAATAAAATATAAAATTTTTAAAATATTTCCATAGAAAATAAATTATTAACTGATCTAGCAAAGCACATTCTCATAAATCATGCTATTTATGATATATTATTAAATTAATTATATGTTTATTTGCTAAACATTAATCAAAGCCAATTTATTTATTTACTGGTATTTCATAAAATGAATTTATATTCATAAATATTGAATTGAAGGTATATAATTGCATTAGGCACTTCTGTTTTCTTTACTTTTCATATATGATCATTCCTCTTGATCTCTTCAAGTTTAATCAAATGCTCGATATTCAGTACCATTTGTTAGAAGATCGTTTCTTAACTGAAATAAAGTAGATGAATATGAAATTTTCATGAATCATATTCAAATATTTTTATAAACATTTTTGCAATAATGAAATAATTTTTTAACAAAACATTCCTCATCATGTATACTTTCTTCCTAACACAGACAATGGATATATTTAACATTCTGTGCTACATAAATGAATAACTCGATGTATAATGATATTGTTATTAATTAGGTTATATTTTTGCTGTTCATCTGCCAGGACATTAGCTCTGAAAAATCATTAAAAGAAAGTAGAGTTTCTTACTAGACTCTGAGAAAAAACACACAAAATGAATATTTATTGTCATTTTTAACAACATTTTGCGAAAAGATATTGAAAAGACAATAAATTAACTTTAAAATGAGATTAAGAAGATAAAAGAAGCATATAAACAATATTACCAAGATAGTATTTTTTATTAGAAACATCATCTACTAAAAAAAAAAATTAGAATTCTATACATTCTTTTTTTTTGCTGCGGAAATTAATATGACCTTTATTTGTTTGTAACATCATCGTACCGAATTTAAATTTTATTAATAAGAGAGCCAATTTTAAATTTTACAACCAGGGATTTATTATAATTGGGTAAATATGATATTTATAAATTAAGCTTGCTTGAAAAAAGTAATTTGTACATAAAGTAAAAAACTAATTAATACTAAATTGGTTTAGAAAAAAATTGGAAAATAAAGAGAATTAAAAATTATCTATTAATTTCTAATATACAATTTTAAATATTTTATTAAATATTTTAGTAAGACCTCTAACTCAATTTATATAAATGTTAGGGCATGTATTAATGTAATGAGATATGTCAATATATGTGATTTTCTCTCCTGTCATAGGTTTTTATCTTCTTTTTAGTTTGTAGTTTTTAATTAAATATTTCAGATCTCTGTGGCCATCGATACATATGTAATAAAACGTCAAAATTATTGCCATAATATTCATAACTCAGAAAATGATTTCTTCTCTTCGAGAATATCTATATACCTAGATTGTTTGTTGAAAAATAGAAGAATTTTACGGTTTTTGTTTAAATAAACAGTTTTTGCTTGAAATAAAAAGCACGTGACCAGGATGTATTCGATAAGTTGAAATTATAAAAATAATCTTCTGATTTCATTATAATAAATTATTCCTTTTTACATATGTTTGCATATCTGTTTAAACTGGAATTTCGGATACAGATTTCATGATTTTATTCGAATTTTTCTTTTAGAATTAAAACGATTATACGTGGAATATCTTAAAATAACCACCTTAATCGTGATTTGTAGAATTCTCTTTAGTTTGAAATAGAATATATTGAAATTCTATATAGAAAAAGTATAGAGAATATTATTTGGCCAATTATTTTAATCAAATTTAAAATTATTTAAATTATTTCACGTTAGTACTTACATGTCTTATTAAAAAATATAAGCTGCTTAAAAATTAACGATATTCCATGCTTAAGTTAAAAATCAAAGACATAGCCAGGAAATTATCATTGAGAATGATTATAAAGTATCTTGGAACCTTAAATAAAACTACTTAAATCTAAATAATTTATTAATATGTTTACTAAACTGATAATATGAAATTTAATGTTGTCAAAAAGTATCAAACTTCAACTATAATTTAGCAAAAAAGTAAACAGTTTCATACAATAAAAGCATTTAAAATGAAAAATTTACTCAAAATGTAAAAAAATAAAAATTTGAAAATCAATTTTATTTGTATCTAAAAATAGAAAAAAGAGAAGCCTTTGTATTTGGATTTTGGTAGATAAAAAAAGTGCGTACATCAGAAAACATTTTTAAGTTACATTATTAACAATAGTACACCCACATAAAGTAAAATTGTCATGTTACCAAGTTTTTAATCATTAATAATATTTAAAAAGTGTAAGAAAAATTAAAGCATATATGGCTGTTTGTAAACGTGAAAAAGAATTTTTAACTGAAGAATACTTATGTAAAAATATGCTTAAAAATGCACGTGAAGTACATTATAACGAGATTCCTGTATCTTAAAATATATCAGCCATATCTTTTGCTACTGTTCATTGTTTCAAAAAATTAAGTTAATACATAAAATGTCTTTAATTTTGACTTTTTATAACTCAGTAAATGTTCATCATTCATATCGTTGAAACATTTATAAGATAAACTAATTAAATTGAATTTGAAGTTGATTAAAAAATATAAAAGAATAAAAAGTAAACGATTTTGTATAAAAGTACTCAAGAAATCGAGAGAAAATATATCGTTAAGCGGTTGATATTTATAATTTAGGAAAAGTACTGTAATTGTACATTATGTTTTATGTAACTGAGAATTGAGAGAGTATGAAAATTATTTTTAATATTTATTATTAAAATAAATTTATAGATGCTATTTACTATATAAATAAAATATTTAAAAATTAAAAATCGAACTTATGTAATTTTTTAAATCCCAGTCTTTGCAATGGTAGTTTGCATACACCTACACGAAAAATCTTTTACCTGTGTTTCATTGGACTTGATAGATTATATTTTATTCCAGGTGTAAAACAAGTAATCGAGACTTATATGTGTGACTTTCTCAGACTAGTGATTCAAAATTTTATACAAAAATAATTAAGACAGTAATTCCAATTTATCAAAAAACGCTTAGAACTGACATAAACATTGACCAGAAGACTCTTATTTTTTGGAAAATATTTAACAATCATGCACGGTTTTGTAGTTAATTTATGTATTGCGTTCTTTCATTTCATTTCATTACATTATGTTAACTTCGAAAATTAATACGTTTCTATTGAAGATTTAACATTTTTATATAAGTTCGTAGAATACAAATATTAGATATAATTTTACACAAAAAATATTTTGTGGTATTTTTTATAATTAAAAAAAAAATCAATATCATATACTCAAATTTTATGTAGTAGAATTTAATTCACAAATCAAATAGTTATGCTGAATGTTATGGTCAATATATAATTCTCCTGTTGACATAGTTCTTGATTTTGAATGGAGCGGTCCATCATGTCAAAACATTCTTAATATTTCATTTTAAAAATGAAATTAAAAGAATTTATTTAATTTTCTTGTGGGATATTTTAAACGAGAAAAATATAAATGTTCTCTTTTTAGAATATTTTTAAGCAATTTTGATAGAATTAAAAATCATATTTAATATAAAAGTCTTGTGGTACCTTATATAAGCTTAAGCAAATAAATTACTCCAATACAAGATTTATGTTTAAATGACAAGATTTATATTTCTTAAAACGTGTTAAAATAGTATGCAAAACAATGCTGTATTAATGTGTTTTAGATGTGTCGCATTTTCATCAGATAAAGAAATAAGTTGATTAAATACTACACTCATATTTTTAAAATTATGCAGGCCACAAAATATTAAAAAGATACTAGATTTGAAAAAATAAAGAAATCTAAATTGTGAAACATTGCTCTCAGCATCGAAAATAACAAAATTTTAATTTAAATGGCAAAACATGGAGCTAATTTGATAGCTATTTAATTTATAAAGTATTTATATCGTAAGGGAGTTGCATTTAGTTTTAAAAAACGTTATTTGGTTATAATGGAGGAATAATAGCTTAGAAATAAATGTGCAAAGGTATTATATTTCTTATTTGTGATTTTTATAGTCTCTGTCAACAATATTATAAACAGGTATTTAGAAATCACAAGAGGTTTCGACTCTTATCCTTTTGTACTAAATGGAAAGAAAAAAGACGGAGCCATCTGTAAAACAGAAAAAGCACTGGAGCAAACATTTCAATATATCATTGGTTAAATCACATTTATACCAAGAATGTAAGCTAAAATTCAAAATTTAACTGGGTATCCTTTCTTTTGCTGGATTAGTTGAGTTTATAATTCTTTTTAATTGAAGCTGCAAGTTATTAGATTTGTATTAATTTTCTCTGATACTTCTCAACAACTATTATTTCAGCTAATTTGGTACATTTTATATGTAATATCTCTGAGCAATAAAAGTCTCCTTATAAATTCAATCGAGGGATAAGGATTCATTCTAGGTAATGTGAAAAGATGAAAAAGTTAAAATTCAGGACAATATCATGAATACTTAATGACCCTACCTCAAATTCCACAAGATAAAAAAGAATTCAACAGAAATGACAGAAGGAATAAAATAACGCCTAACAAGCGACGGGAGATAGGATTGTATCATATTACAAAAAATACACTTATTGTAGTTTAAGATATGGTCTTGACATTAAGTCCCAAATTTTGCCGTGAATAAAGTAGATGGGAAAACTTGAAATTAATTAAAAATGCAATGTATTGATAGTAAATTTACAGAAAGAAATTTTCTTTAAGCCAAAAGAGGCAATTAACTTGTTAAACTATTTAGTTTTAAATAAAATCTCTCAAAAATAGTCCTGTGCACTTGAAATAACCAAATTCTAAAAATAATTTCTGAATCTTTTTACGTGTATAACGGATAGGGACTTGTAAGCAATATTTTTCAAATAAATGCTCAAAAATCTCAAAATTGATCTATACTAACTGAAGATAGAAAATAAAGAATAAATTAATTAATATATATCTAACAGAACAAATGAAATCTCGAGAAGAAAACCATTTGAAAGTACACTGAAATTTAGTTGCTCAACAGTTATTTTTGCATACGAGGGCTAATGAGGCCTGGACATTCAATTTAAAAGGAATACAGAATAATTAAAAATTTCCATGCCCAAACGAGATTCGAACTCAAGAACTGTTGAACCAAATGCCAAAACATTAACCTTTCGGATGCCAGCTCAACTCACTATGGAAGAATAATTAATCAAAAAATGAATTTCTTAAGTTTTACATATCTTATCCTTTTGTGGAACAATAAATTCCTAATATGGTTAATAATCAAAATGTTCTCAAACTATTTGACTTATTGAATTATTTGATATTTTTAGTGTTTTAATGGATAGATGCATAATTTAGAAAACACTGTCTAAATATTTAGAATAAAAACACTAGGAGACATTTTTGGCATTCTTGTGAAAAAGTTCTGTACAAATCAGAATTCATAGTTATCTCCAGGATTCAAATTCAGAACGAATGATAGATGAAGAAAAACATTAATAATTATTCGGAATATTATTTACTTATACTTAAGTTCATACAATTTATAGGTTCATTAATATAGATTTAGTACAAATAATTGTTTTGAAGATTTAATATTGGAATAATAATCAAAGTTATACAGTGTTTACAGCTTTCCTCGATCACTTAGATTTGAGCATAAATTATTACTCTTGCAATATCATTTCACTTGACTTTATGTAATAATTTTTAGTTTCTTAGACTTCAGTAATCACTCTCAAATATTTCTTAATTTAAATGAAAACACTGACTTAGTTCTAAAGAACACGATACACAAGAACTGTATAAATACAATAAAAAGTATTATTAGAGTGAAAAGATTATATTTGGAAAAAAAATAATTATTCAGGAAAATATTTTTTTACTGATACATATCGATACAAAATATTATTTATTATCATGAATGCATTCATTCTCAAGTCTCATAACATTTATTATAAAATTTAATAAGTTACTATATGTATTTCTCCAAACTGAATGCTTATCAGGCTTGTTGACATTTTTTTATCATTTTCAAATATCTTGAAAACACGGCGTAAGGAATCAGATCGAAGAATTTTGTTTTCATAGTCTCAAATCCTGTTTTTATGTAAGAGAATGTATTGTGCGAAAGTGTAAGAGAATAATCCACACTGCTATATAGTTAAATAAAGAACATAACTTTCTACTTAAACTAAAGCATTTAGCGATACAAAGAAAAAAATATCCCTTCTTTCCAAATGCATAAAATGTTCATGAAATTGTATTTAAGCATTCGATTCTCAACCTTTTCTCATTCAAACTTGATTCCCTACCTTTTTTCATTGACACTTCTGCTAATGGTATGATATATATATTCTTAAAACAATCTGTGTGGAAAACTTTGTTCTGTGTGGAAAACTCTTCTACGAAAAGAAGTATCATGTTTAAATATGTCTTTTTTCCAAATAAATTTTTGCTATTTTTTCAATTAACAATCAATTAATTGTTAATAACAGACACAAATTGCTCTTATGATTTTATTAAATATAAGTTCTAAAAATTAAAATCCATTAACTGTATTTTTTAAAATGTAAATTCTAAAAAATTTATGTATATCATTTGATGTAATGTGATTCATTTTCAGTTTGATATTTCTACTCATAATTGTGAAAATAAACTTTTAAATTTTTGTATAACATGTTAGCTTGCTTAGTAAAATAAGTTTTTTCCAACTGAGGAAAGTTGCAGGAAACCCTAAAATATTACAAAGGCAGTATCTGGGTAATTGGAATAGTAGTCTGAAAACAGAAAGCAAATCTTCTTATTAAACATTGTAATTTCTGTATCTAGTGGAAATTTCAGACGTAAAATATACTTAATTTTAAGACTAAATTCAGTACATAAAAAAACTTAAAAATTAATAATTTAGCTTAAACTATCAATTCCTTCTATAGATGTTTCAAATCTAATATGTTATAGCTTCAAATGCACAATTAATAACATTTACTCAAAATGAAAATCAGTGCATGTTTGTATCAACAGAATTGAAAAGCTTTCAACACTAAGAATTTTTTATAATTTAATATAAAAAGTGAAAAACAGTCTTTTTTGCTTTTATAATATGGTCATAAGAGAAGACATTTGCTTTTACAATATACACTTATTACATTTAACTTAAAATCACATTTTTATTGGCTAATAGAATAACGTAAAGGGGAAAAAATGAACCTCGAAACCAATTCATCAAAGTTTATTTTTGGATGAAGCTTAATAAGATACCTAATATAAAAAGAAGTCTACTAGTTCCATCTCTTAACAAGATACTTCGAGACCATATTGATTGAATATGGTATATACGTTACTAAAAATATCCATTGTACAAATAATCAAATCAATAACAGAGATTTTTATAAAAAGTAAAAGAATGTTGCATTAATAGTTTTCTCAATATAAATATTGTTAGTTATTTTATTTATATACCTACCAGAAAAGAATAAGACTACCATCTCTATTTGTTAAATAAATGTTTTTATTCGCATTATCTTTTTCCTTTATTTTCTTCCGTAATACTATTTTTGCCAAAGCTTAGAAGCTTAAAGAACAAACGCTTAAGCGGAAGCACTTTTAAGTGGAATGTGTTCCAAAATATTGATGATATTTACTACGGATAGACCAATAACTTATTTCATTTACGGCTTAGATTTGTCCAATACTTTGAAGAAAGTATTTTTTGTAAGTATACTTATTTATCGATATTTTTTAAGGATTTGGTATAAAATATACTGAAATTTTAAAATAAATATATTCTGTCCATTTAAATGTCTCATAGCATCTAAAAAGTAATAAATGTACTCAAAAAACGTTTGTTATAATTTTAAGGAAATTTTTATTTATTAAGATAGAATTTAAATTTTTCCTTACATTCAGAAGCACCACATTTCACAAGAGCACATTACTGTGCAAATGTTTGGGAAAATTCTAGAATAGTTAAATTTTCTCCCACATTCATTGCAGAAAAATGCTGTTCAGCATACTGGTGGCCACCAAAAAGGTAACACCTTGAAGGTAGCATGCAAATGATGTGGAATTTACGTGACACGTTTGCAGAGATGAAATAGCAAATCATTCATATTGCAGTGCATACACACATAACGAAAGATTGTAATATCATTTTCAAGTGCTGCATAAAGGAAGAGATTGGTGATTTGAAGCATAGCAGTTATTTTTCGTGCGTTTTATTTTTCCTCATTAGCTGTCTAACTATGACTCGTTGGGTATTTCGACCAAGTTTCTGAATTCGACTGAAGAATAATAATAGCCTATATGAATTTCCGATTAGTCTTCAGAAAAATTGTCAAACGTTTGAATAAAACCAAACAAGTGATGTACGGATCTGTAATCACTGGATGCACTATGGAATAGCAGACTGTCCGGGCTAATAGTGCCAATATACCTGCAGTCAATACATGATGACAAGCATACTGCTCTCATGGCAGTGATAGATCATCCATATTGCGAACCATAACAAACAGATTCAGTCTGTTACGCATCATTCAATGTCTGCTCGTACCACTTGACGTTTTTTCCAGCTGGTGTTAATGTCTTCAAAGCACAACCATGCTTATCCTCAATTCAAAAGGACAGGCTATTACGCAGTCATGGTGAAATGATCAATTAAAATGGACATTGGAATGGAATCACATAATACAAATCCTAGTTAAATTGTGGAGCAACGATAGTCGAATTTGACTCTGGAGGCACGTGTGTGAGAAACTGCTGAACTGTAGATTTATGCATTGCCACACTGATACTTCTTGGTAACATGGTTTCTGTTGGTATTAGATTTCACTACCGCATTTCTCCAATATGTATTGTTGATACATGAATAGTCAGAGCTTACATATCTGAGGTGTTGGAGCCCATGTATATTCAACGCTTTTTGCTCTTGCCATTTACAATATAGTGTGGTAACACTCGTGACACGTAATGTTCAAGATTTCTAATCATCAGAGTGCTTTGTTTCCTTGGTTTGTTTGTTCTTCCAATATATTGTCAGTGGAAAATGTATTGCCCATGCATTCATACTAACTGGCCTGAGATATATTACTAGCTCTTTTTCACCAAATCTACGTTGACAATATATTGAAGACATGGGAATTGCTATATCCAAAGACTACATCCACAAAGCCTCTTTGATTTTATACCGAAGAGTATTATACATATATGGTATGTATGCGTATGATCAGCAATGATGGCTACATTAACAACTGATTTTGTCGTCATCCATTCTTAACGGCAGCCTGTAATTTCAATCATTTCTTTGTATAATAAGTAGTCTACTAATTGAATATTGCTGTGATACCTCTGTTCTTCCTTGTTGTTGCATTCTGGGCGGCCAACATTGTAAATAAATGTTTCAACACATTATTATTTGACCTAAGATATTTTTCTTACATAAGCTATTCTGCATGATATATAAGATAGTTACTTTCTCTAGTCAGTATATTACTATACATAACATTTTATTTTAAGGCAATGCAAAAAAATATTATATTTTTTGGATTAAGTTCTGTTATACCAATCCTAATAGGATATTATTAGGATTGATATAGCAAAACTTAATCATTGAACATTGTTTTTATCTGTAGAAAAAATATACAACGCAAAAAACACAAATTTAGAATGTCATATTACAATATACAAACCAACATATTCCAACACCATTTTATAAAAATGCTTTGATTAAACATGGAATTACATGTGTTCAAATATTACAAGAGACCTTTACATAGAAAATATTTTAAAAATTATTAAACATAACAACTATTTTTGCCCACAAAAATTAAGATTACATATGATATTTATAATATATAGGCGTGCGTGCGTGCGTGCATACATTTGAGCAAGCATCAGTATTTTTTACAACTCCTATGGAACTGATTGAGCTGAAATAAAGTTTTTTTTTCTGGAACAACAACTGTTTAGTAAATACAATGCATCCAATTTTCAATAATTTTTATAACAAATAGAAAACTCTATATCCCAAATTATATTATTAGTATTTCCTCCTTGTTTTACGTTCATATTTTATATTTAAAGTCTCTTTTCTTTTTTGTTGTATGTCGAACATATTTTCCACTATCCCTTTCATATGCTAAAGTTTTAGTTTCAACGGAAAACAAAATTTTCCCGGCCATTCAGTATTTATAATTAATTATCTATTACTAAAGTATACCAAACATTTTAAAATTTTGTATTAATCATTTACTTTTAGCTTGGGAGGAAACTAATTGCATAAAGTCTACGTGAAAACATTTTTCAACAGTTGTCAAAAGGTTTTTTTTTCTTAAAAGTAGCTTACAGAAATATTAAGGGTTTGAACGTATATTAACAAATTCGTCATCCCCATTTGTTATTTTACGGGAGCATTCACAGCAATACATACTGCTATTAAACTGTCCATATATAAAACTCCATTTAAAATTTCAATTACATCATTTATACCCATATTTTTAATCCAAATGTTTTATTTATCAAAATATATATTCCTATTATACTTTAATAACTCAAAAGATTTTAGTATCTTTTATAATCTTGTCCTTCAATATTACCAAAATCTTTAATGTATACAGTTAGGAAAATTGAACTATCACCAAAACAGATCAGAAAAACATACGATTGATTTTCAAGTGCAAAAATTAAGAAATATTTTTAATGTCGTTAAATATAGGTTAGGAAAAAAGTAATATACATGATTTTTTCTTGTATAGTAATCAATACCTTTTAAATTATCGGTCAAATAATTTCAGATTTATGCTTATTGGCAATGAGACATTTCCCACAAAAACAAATTCTTTTGCTCTTTATTGATTGGTCTATTCACTTGTTTGAGTTGCAGGGTGTTAAAACTGGAAGTATAAACTAAGAGAAAATTCCCTAAATTATTATAGTTTTTCTTCGATGAAGGCGAAAATACAAGCCAGGTAGCTGAAATTCCAAATGTCGTATATGATTCCGATACTGTAGATGCCTATTACGTGCAATTTTGGTTTTGTCGATTTCGTTCAGGTATTTTAGGTATTAAAAACATGATTAGCACGGTGTCAACATCGTCGAAAATATCAATAAATTGAAAAAATTATTGAAGTTGACCCGTATATTAGCAGTCATAGTTTTGTCTAGGTGCTAAACCTTAATAAAAGCTTTAAGCTTTTAGTACAAGGCAAATCCACAACAAGCAACAAAAACTTAAAGTTCATTTAAAGATAATGGATTTCTTTTCCCCAACCTATTATAATGGTATATAGAAATTAATGTTTAATTTTGAATACTTAACAAATTTATACAGTCCAATATTATGAGAATTATTAAAAATAATAGGGTGTGATGGATTATAGGGACTCTTGGTTAAAGGTGACGAGAGAAAATTTGATTAAAAAAGACTGTTTTATTAATTTCAAGACAAATAAAAAAGAATGTTTTCAATTATGAATGTGAGAAAAAAAAATTAAAGACTTTGCTTAAAGGAAATATAGAATTCTTATACTGAATAATAAAAATGGCGGTGGCCTTTGCCTCGAGAAGGTTGCAATGCCTCGAAAAAGATATTAAATTTACATTTTTTAGAAAATATACTTTTGTGTATATGACAGTATTAACTTGTTTAATATACATTTGCGTCTCCCAAATATGACTAACATCTAACATTTATTACCTGACAAATATGGCAAATATTATTTAGAACTTTATTCACAAAACAGAATTACAAAAAGGGAAAGAAATTTTTTAGCCAAGTTATTTTCAAAACTAAATTTAATAGGAAATGCTTCCTGGGAACTATAACATTACGTCTGTAAATTAAATTTAATTTTTAGAAATATTCAAATAAAATATTTTATGTTTTTAACAATATGAATTGAGCAAATGTTTGAATGCTAGAAAATTTGATATTTCTAAACTTTCTGTTTTTGAAATTATTTTCCAATGCTTTAAATAAATTTTTCTCAATGAATACTGATTTTACTATTAAATATTGAGTAAAATATTTAAAATAATATAGAAATAATTTAATAAATTTTAAATTAATATTCATCACATTGCAGCATGTCTAAATTATTTTGTGTATTTTGTAAGATTTATATTGTTTTCGTAATCTAACAAAAAAAACATAAATTAGAAAAATTCTTTCCTATTTTAAATACATATTTAATGTGAAAACAAATATATGTCTAAAATATTCTCTCTATTTTTACAGAAAAGAACATTAGTCTATTTACCTTTTTTGCATATATGAATCAAAATTTCAAGACTAGTACTTTTAAAGAAATTTTTCGTAGAAATAAAAGTACTTTTATACGAGGCATGATTATAAAAAATTCCAAGAGGAAGAAATAATAGTAAGATTTCCATAATAAGAATAAAATTCATGAACTACTTTAGCACTAAATTATTACTTTTCACTAAAAACTACAATAATAAAATTTTTAGTATGCATTTAAAAATAGGTAGATATTTTTCACAGAATTTATTTATAACCTTTAAGTACATAAGTGATTTAAAATGTTATAATTATCTAAATATAAATAGAGTACAATATTGTGTAAGAGTTACTAAATTACCACAATAAGAAAATTAAAATAAAAGATTTCATCATTTATGAAAAAAAAAATTATCATTTAAGATAATTTTTTCGATTTAATTTGGAAATTAATATTAATTCATATTCATGCTAATTGGTCATCATTAAAGTTGTAACACCATAAAAAATTCAAAGGAAAAATATTTGCTGTTCGTAAGGAGATGGTATGAAGTCAAAACGATTAAATTTGCAAGCATTTTGTTGATATACGAAACAAATCATATGTAATCTTACATAGAATAGATATACTCAAATAGTCGAAACAATTGAAGACTATGACAGTTAAAACCACCCTTGCCCGTTATAAGGCATAATACCAAATTCAGCATAGATGATTAGATGATAGAAACGGGCAACAAATTCTATGCTTCTTCAAATTTATACGACACTACATCAATCATTACAGCTTGAGAAGGATGGTGGGCCAATTTCTCAAATATCCATGCCGGAATATTTTTAATATGATAGAGATCTGGAGACAGGCAAGCCATGATTAACCGTATCGAGGAAAATCGGAGCATGGTGTGCAATATGTGCTCTAACTTAATTTTATTACAAGGTAGCGTTATGTAGGCCTTAAAGATAGGGCAAACCACCAATCTTAAAAAGTCAGAAATATACCAATAACCTTTCAAATCAGCATCAATCCGAATTAGAAATATGCGTGTCGTGTACCCAATGACTATCGTTAGCATCACGCTGAGACAAGTTTTTTTTTATAATATCGAATCCAACCTGATGATGAATATTTTCCTCGAAGCAACAAGGCACTATTTGATCATCAAAATGCTTTACGCAGAACCGGAACTCGTCTAAGAAGAATACACTTTGCCACTCCGATTTCCAGCTTTGTCGGTAAACTCACAAGAGTCACCATATCGTTTTCCATCTTGCATTGTCAAGAAAAGCCGAAATAATGATCGCAATGCTTGTCCATGCTGCAATAAATGTCATTGGATTATACCAACGCATAATGAACATGCTGCAAGAAAGCCAGTTATCTGATTAATGGTCCATGATGTGGTTGTACAATTTTGCAAAACCAACTTCACACACACAATGCCTGTGTTTTTATACATTGTTTTACATTAACTTGTATATCAAAATATTCTCAAGATGCACTGTTTCTTTTGATTTTTCTGAGTTCTATTGCTGGTTCAAAGATAACTATCACTCATTATTAGTCATTAAATATTCCATTTAACTAGGATTCCATTTGTTTCTTGTTCAAAATGTCCTGCGATTCTATGCATGACCTCTCATAACAGAGCTCACAACAGCAATTTTTTAGTCAACAATGTTCTGTCGAATTCAGCAAGGCATTCCAGTTGAATAATTCAATTGAAATATTCATTCAGCCATTACAACAAGGCTGCCTCATGAATGCCAGTGTCAAATTGAAACTATGTCCTAGAAAGTTTATTTATAATTTCAGACACACCTTTATGGATTTAAGAATACTCTTTGTGAAAAAAAGTAGTTATGTCAGATATTTATCAAAAGTAATTACGATTTGCAAAATTAGCTACGCTAGACTTATCTAAATGGGAATTCCCTCCATTATTACTCAGAAATAATCAGTTAAAGCTATGAGACTATTTATTTTAACATTATATGATTTTTATAAGACACTCTTAAATCAACCTTATTTTCAATATTGACCTTTGTGTTTGCATTAGAAGTAGTACAATTAAATATTGGAACCACAAGTTCATTTGATAAATTTTAAGCAATAAATAAATCATTTAATGTGATCATTCATTTACATTATTAATACCATCACAGATGATATTTTTTAAGTCTAACATATCCTTCCCAATGTTCATTCACCCTCAGTTAATTATATTCAAAATTATTTTAAATCACACAAATTGTGTATATTTTAAAACAATTTAAATGAAACAAATGTTTTTTTTTAATTTCTAAATGTTTTCTTTAGAATGCATTTGATCATTTAAAATAACAGCTAAACTAATAATTTAATTAATGTTGTATATATATACATAGAATTAGAATGATAACATAAACCCCTTAACTGATTAGTTTGAATGAGAAAATTTGTTTCATTAGCAAACATTTAATGTAGAATTATTAATTTAATTAATGTTTAATACAGAATAAAAAAAATAACTGCAAATAAATTATCTAAACCACTTTGATACAAAGTTAAATAGGATCAAAATAAAAAAGCTACTTTTAAATATTATTATGAAACTTCTACTTCATAATTTCATTTAATTGGTATGGTGTCAAATAATAAAAAAGGCAAATTAAAAGAGACACAATTTTACTCTCTTTCTAATATAAAAATAGGCAATGTTACTTTTTCTCTCTCATTTAACAATTATAAATATCGCATTTCACAATTTACTTTAATCAGCTTATAAAACTTTGAACTCAAATATACTTTTTGATAATTTCTAGTTTCATTAATTATGTATAACTGCTTTTTAAATACATATATAAACAGCTTTTAGAAAAATACTTAATCAAATATCTTTCAATAATGTGAATTTTATATAATATGTTTCAATTTATAAACAAGAAAGTGTATCCATACATTAAGCATAACACATGATATTAAAATAAAAATATCAGCATAATATAAAATAAGAAAATGTTATATGTTCTCGATGTTGTTTTACTACTTGATATACTTTAAGAGTTTCCATGCCAATTTTCAAAGTTAATATACTTCCATTACAAAGTTACACTGTTTACTTAGAATATTTAATATAAAATGCTTTTTATGGTTTTGTCGAAAATGACAAAATGTCTCCAATATTTATTGATCCATTTATTCACTTTTGAAAGGTTTTAAATTTCCTATATATATAAGACTTATTTAATTTGAGCATTTTCAAACATTCATTATCAATCTAAAAATTTTAGAAAATGTTCTGTCATACTGATATACTAAAATATTTTTCTGTACTGGTTTTGCAGAAAGTTTCTTTAACAAAATATGTAAAAAATGCAGTATATATACTATTGAATTGAATTGATTTGAATTTATAGTTTTTATGAAACATTATGAAGCAAAGTTTGATGCTTTACAATCATTGGTCAGAAAACATTTTGCAAGAAATTCATAAAGTACAAAAATTGTCTAAGATGATATAAAATTTATAAAAAAAATTATTTGTACATAATGTAACGTGGAAATATCTTTGATAGTTGAATCACTTTAATCCTCCTAGAAATGGACATATACAAATTTTGTATGTTTTTAAGTGAGTTACTGTACCATTTTGCTTTCAAAAAGTGCTCTAATTTCCGGAGAAACACAGGAAGAGGATAATAAAATCTTTATCTTTCTTCCAAAACATATTACAGACGCTCTGTCATGTTTAAGTACAATGGTTGGTTAAGCCAATGAAGGTATGCAACTGAGTACAAACGATCCTAAACCAGGAACTATGATTAATCGGAGATTATCATCTTAACAGGTGCAATCTCCAGACGGGTGATATGTTTGCAAAGCTGCTGTCAGTGGAAGAAAGGTGTTGACCACTAGATCTAAGCTATTAAACCCATCTCACACATTCTTCTATGGAGGACACTCACCATATGCAAGTCCGTATTTTAATGGGGAATAAGGGAAACTGAATTAATCTAAATACAGGGTTTCTATTGATCAGCAATCCAGGTTTTAAGGTTCTGGCACCACTGTAATCCCCGTTTCTGATTTTCATGTGTTAAAAGGGGATTCTCTTTCATTGAAAATTGAATCTCTGCCTCAAATATTTTGCTTATAAAATTCCCTTCGAACTGTAGTCGTCGATATAGGTTTTGCAGATGTTCATTCCACTTAACCATCACTTTTCCAGGCGTAGTCTTCTTCCTGGTGCTAATAGTATTTCTTATTATGTGCCTATTTCTCGCTATAAGTTTGATTTTTCTACCACTGCTTTAACTCGCAGGCGTTATTTTGTTGTAGTTGTTGTGTGCTATAATGATTTTCGACAAGGTGCCTATTCAAATCCAACACAGCTGCGTCACTTTGGTTACCGTTGCAAATACTAAACAAACTCCTTTTATGTGTTCTATTTGAAATTCTGACAAATTTCTCTATTTTAGTTTCACCCAAAATGAAATTAAGTAGGCAATTATATACAATACACTCACACACCCTTTTGAGCTGTAAGCAAAAATGTAATACAAAAAATGGCAGTTACTTATTTTAGTCCTGTACTATCAGGTATGGTAGTTGAGCCTTCTCCATTATTTTGGAATGCCCCTACAGATTGAATTATCCTGAAAACATCTAGATTCTCATTTGCACTAAATATGTAAATACATTTATACTAAATGTTCTCTTGTTTTCAGATATTACTGAATCAATTTAACAAAAATAAAAATGAGTACTTCATAATCAATGAACATTATCAATTGTATTTATAAATTTGGTAACAAGAGCAAAAAATAATAAATTTCAATTCCTCTATAATAATTTTGGTAAGTATTATAATAACTTACTATTTTTTGCTTGCTAAAAATCTACAATGTACATAAAAAAATTTTAATTTATAGAATCTATTTTCAACTGTTATTACATTGTCAAATTCCACTTTTCATAACTGAAAATAAATTTTTTATTTATATCACAATTTCATATGTGTGATATTCAGCATTCGTTACAGGTTTGAAGAAGAAATTTTTCAGATGAGGAATCCACTAACATTTATATAGTGATTTCATTTTAAAGAAAAATTATGATCCTACTTTTAGAGATAACTATATACGCGTGCTGTCAACAAGAAAACTCTCAGAATCACTATGAAAATTTAAGTTTTAGGTCTGTGTTTATACAGGAATAATAGTGAGTAAGTCTTACGTTTGCAAGTCGGGGAAGGAAATACCCATTCTTTCATATTTTTGCATATAGTATATACCATATACAAGTAAATAAACTGAAGAAAAATTTTTGTCAAGGCACTTATTTTTCAAATTAAATAGTAAGCAGGGTACCAGGGTACTAATGTATACACAGTTTAATTTGGAGAAATATTAAAGACATTTTTATTAGAGTCACAAACTCTTATCATCTATTACCTTATACATATATTATTTTGTCTTAATTTGAATCTATTTTTAGCTTTTATACCATATGTAGAAAATAAAAATGATACTATTTCTTAACGTTTAGGTACAAAATCTTATAAATAACTGGAAAAAAATGTTAGTCATTTGGTTGGTTGAAACATCTATTATCTCGATTAATTATTACAGCTTTTTGTTTCATCAAATTGTGTGGTTTCCAAAATCATAAAATTATACAACAAATTAGATTAAAATCACTCTATTATGTACAAAAAAGAATGAAATGATAATCTTTTAAAGTAACTATTGAAAGATGAAGTAAATTGTGTCATTGAAGTAACATTTGCATAGTCAAAATATCCAAAAATTTTAATTAAGATTACAAGATTTCTACCAGCTCTTGATCGATTTGTCACAGTGTAGAATAATAATAAACAAAATTTTTGTTATTGTTATACCAGCATAACCATATTGTTATCTCTGAGCTATATAATTCTTAATATATGTTGGCAATATGCTTATGAGCGAAAAATTTGTATATCATTTCATTTCATAAGTGTAACTCTATAAATAAATTTCTTTATATATATTATTTATATATACATATCTATCAATCTATATCTATATATATAT
>JAJQOW010001234.1:0-27500 GCA_037975125.1 Latrodectus hesperus
GACAAGGTCTGTATTATCTGCTTCAGGTTGTTATTCATTATAGTTAGCTGATTTGCGATGTAGTCATTGTTAGTGGTTGCTGATGCACGTGTAGTAGAATGTGTTTCCTTTACCTTAAGAGCCTGAATTAGGGTATCTGCTGCCTGGCGTAAATGCGCTGGTAGGTAGTATCTAAGGCCTGTTTTCCGCCAAATATTGCTATGCAGCTTGTCCCAGAAGCTGGAAATAGTGTCCTGTATTTCTATAGCACAATCTGAATGTGTTAAGTTATTTGGAGAAATCGTTGTGAGACCAGTTGTTGCGTTTGAGTCTGTGTCTACAACTTGGCAAGTAAGAATGGTCCCTGAGTCATCATCGATAGAGTCACTGTTGGAGGTATTTAGATT
Source organism: Latrodectus hesperus (assembly GCA_037975125.1). Classification (NCBI taxonomy): domain Eukaryota; kingdom Metazoa; phylum Arthropoda; class Arachnida; order Araneae; family Theridiidae; genus Latrodectus; species Latrodectus hesperus. The sequence goes on from JAJQOW010001234.1 coordinate 387, forward strand.
GGAAGTTATGTAACAATTATTAGAATCATGGAATGGCAAGTTTGGTGACGAGTGGAATTGTCTATTAAAAGATGTTAGATTATTAGTGTTATCCATAATGGCAGAGAATGGAGAGGCTGCACGTTGCTGCTGAAAGTAATTGATATGATTGTTTCCAGTAAAAGTTGTAAATTGTTGAAAATGCAGTTATCAGTCTGAAGTGACACAGATGCCAAACCACCCCACCCGCACATCAACCCACGCACCCGACATAAAAATAAATAAAAAATAATAAAATAATAAGAAATGAAAAAAATATTTAAAAAATCAGATCTCTGTGATAAAAAAGAAAAAAGAGATAAAAATGATTCATTAAAATTCAAAGAGATAAATTTAATTAGTTTAATGTGTCAACGGACTGCGGGAAATTTAAACGTACATTAATAATTAAGCATAGCACTAGGTTGATTATATTATAAGAATAGCATAAAACAATTAGAGGGAAAAATTAATTAATAAAAAGAGGCTAACAACTGAGCATAATGCTAAGAACTGCATGTCCGACACTTTATTAGTGGCTGAGACACCTTAAATTAAAAAAAAGGTCTGATTGTTAAGTTAACATATCGATAACAATGAGACAGCCGAATCAAGGCTCATTTGGGGTGAAAAACATAAACATTTCAGGAATAATTTTGAGAATTAAATTATGGTTATTCCTTTCTTATAATGCCCTGTATTACCACTATAAACGAATCCAAGACATTATTTTACAAACTTTAGTTATACAGTAAAAATTAAACAAGAATAAATATGCTAGAGTAATTAAAAGCAATTTAAGGGTGAGAATTAAGTGACCAAAGGGTTAAGAGGGAATTGAACAGGTGACCGTGCTCAGTTGCAAAAAGATGGACTTATATAGAAGCTAATACAGTATATCTATATATATATATATACAGCAATGTACATACATAGGAAAGAACTGAAGAATTATTGGGGGAAAATGGAGAAAAATACCGTTTCTTGAAACACTAATTAAGCTGTTTCTCTTAAACTAATAATTATTTTTTCAATTGTAAAACATATTTTAAACCACAGAATTCTGCTCCGAGTAAGTATAAAAAGATTGGAGTGGATGGATTAAATTTAAAAAAGTAACGGCAGTTTTTTAACGAAATTAGATATATTAGTATGCAAATATTCAAGAAAAAATGCATCAAAATACAAATTTCGAAAAACTATTGAGAAAGAACCATTGTACTTACAAATACAAAATATATACTTTTAGAATTGTTAGAATATCCATTTTTATTTAAAATTTATTCCCGGTCGATAGGATAATTAGAGCAAACGCTATTAATGATTAATTAAAAATAGAGGAGAAATTTCAACGCAAAACTGGAATATTTATATTTATTAAAAGCTTAACAACCTTTGATCCAATCATCCCATAGACCCAATCTATATGTCAAAATGCTCAGAATCAACATACGAAACGAAGTAATAAGGCATCTGGGCACTTACTTTGTGATATAGCCAGCCATCTTGTTGTTGAAGTCAGCAATAGTGTGCAATTCCTTCAGTTAAGTGTATAAGTTTCAAAGTCTTGGGAAATTTTTCTCAACTTCTGTATGTCACAGATTTTTCAGAGTGGTGGCGGAAGAAAGTCCAAAAATTATCTTTCTAATGACAAAGGTTTCAATCAGATCGAAGAGATAGTTCCTGGGTTGGGGCTCCAGAAATTATATCCACAAGTTGGCAAAACTGTCACTCTGACGGCGGAACAACGTTTCTTCTTCCACGCTTATAAGATTGATTTGTCCGCTATATTTAGAAATTAATATTCGTAGTTTTTCGCTGATAAAATAACTTCCAGTAGTTGAAATTACATGAAATTTTCACACTAGATGTAAAATTAGATTCCACGTCGATTGATATAAAAATTTTGTGGTTTTGTCAAATATTTACACGACTTAGGTGGCAAAATGCAGGAGCAAGGGGAAAATGCGTCCCTCTAGATAGCTGGTCTGGGTGAGTCCTTAAATTCAGCAGCAGGAAAAAAACAACTCGACTCAGAAACAGGAGAAAAAACAACTCAACTCAGCATCAAGAGTAAAAAACAACTCAACTCAACTTGACCGTGTTCTAGAACCGGCAAATTTACCCTACTCTCATATTAAAACATTAGCACTTAAATCATATAATCCCAAATTTAAAGATTTAAGATCTCTGACATGCTTAATCACTTTGTCTAGTAAACATTTAAACTAAATTCCTTATTCATTGCTAATTTTTTCTAAATTTATTAATACCGAAGTATTTGAATTAACTACAAGTCTTTTATTATCGCAGCGCTCCTGTAACGCCTGAAAAAACGAAGAAAAACTATCTTCTGTTGTTTGAATTTGTTTTGCTTTTCCAGTTAAGACGATTGCAAGTAAAATAATTTGTGAACTTCATCTAAATGCTCATGAGAAGAAATCAATGTTTCTAACTCTGTCTTAAATTATACCAGTCTTCATAATATCCCAAAAACTTTGGAAGAGGAATGTCTAGTAATTTTACCTTTATACCACTAAAGTTCCTTTCATTAGCAAATGAATCTATATGCAATGTTTCACTTTTTAAGGAGAGTTTTAATTTTAATCAACTTACCTCCAATTCTTCGATTTATTTTTTCATTTCATTAAGGATTTGTTCACTATCCGTTACATCTTTTTCTTCTAAGATACCATAGTACTGTGTGTAGACGCAATTCAATTAAATCATTTTTTGCTTCTTGAACATTTTTAATTTTTGCTTCAAAAATAACTGCATCATCATTCTTGGCTTTTAACATAAGCTTCTAATCTTCCAATTTTCGCTTTCAAAGTGCCTCCTCTGCGATTCAAGACTTTAAATTTTTTTAAAGACTTAAATGGAAACGAAAATAATACCTTTTAACGATTCTGAACAATATGAGTTTCAAATTTTTTGTGTATTCATAGGTCGCTAATTCCCCAACAGGTTGACTGACCAAAATGGTAGGACTTAAATAAAGAATCCATCGATAACAAAACAATAACAAATATTTATTTTGATCTCGATAGTGAATGCGGACTATACCGCTACAAAAAAGTACAATTCTGAATCAAATGTTTTAGAGAGAAACAAGAACGTAGGAGGTTGCCATAATTAGCGCACTTTATCGCCTGATGAAACATTTTTCAAGAAGGCAACAATTATATTCAGAAACTTGATTCAAAGAAAATGAGTGAGAACTTGCAATACCTATATTTTTTAATAGATAATCTATGGATGTTTAAATTATAACCAAATAGGGAGCACATATATAATTTTCAAGACATTAAAATTTGAAAAATGCTGTGGGAATTCATAGTAATTTATGGCAAATGTCAAATGATAATATATAACCTATTATCAAAAAAGTGTAAAACTCATTTTCCTAAAAGTTATGACTTCAGTATTTGATTACAAATTTGTCATAGAATTTAATATTTCTAAATATTTTTGATTCATAGCTGCCTAAGCATTTGTTACCTAAAATAAATTATTATTGTTATACATTAAGTATATAATCTATGAAGATAATGTGTTATCCTTATGCATAATTCTATTAAATGAAATAACAAATATTTATTTTAATTTTATGGGTATTGTTTTGCCTCGTAACTTTGGAAATATTTTTTTCTGAAATGTTAAGATACTATTAGGCTTGCTCAAAAGTCATTGAAAATTAAGCGAACACCAACGCTTTCTCTAGATTCTGTCACCAAAATTTGAGAGAGAAATAACATATGTGTATCAGAATATCTATCAGAATTTTATCTTTACATTTGATTATTTTTATACATTAAGCAAGAGTATGTGTTCCCACTGGTGAGAAAAAGCAAAATTTCAAAACTATTAATATTTTCTACAAATAAAAATTTCTTTTTAAAACAAATTGTGTTAATTTTTTAAAAATAATAATAAATTTAAAATTTTCCATGATCATAAAAATTTAAACTACTAATTTTCACTGTGAAGTGAAGTTTTCATTTTCACTTCGACGCATGGATTTGATTTTTACTTAAAGTAGGATATTTGTAACTGTTTGGAATTTACTTTAAACTGTAAATTTCAGTTGAATTTCCCTTTAAGTGGCAAAAAATATTTACTTGTAAAAATGACTTTAATATCTCATAACTTTTGAATAGAAGTTAGACTTAATTTGTTTTAAATAAATTTATATATAAGAATTATAGGTTGTTTTATTAAATAAGTTCAGTGAAGGTTAATAATTTCCCGCAGTTATACATTCCATTTGTTATGGTCGTAAAAATTTGCAGAGCACATAACATGAGACAATTTAATATCATCATTTGTGAGGAAAAATATGAGTTAGTAATTACAGATGTTTATAAAATTGTTTTTTTAATTGCTTTGTTGTAGAGGTTGTGAATCTTACCAATATTGCAGGCTTTTGGTACTGGAATTGACAAGATTTAAATGCTATAAGATTTCTTTACACACAATTTGTTATAATTATTTAACTTTATGGGTTGTACACAAAACTTAGAAATATGTGCGTGTATAACTATTAAATTTAAAGTCAATTAAAATACGTTCCATTTAATCGTAATTAATGCATATAGTTTTAAATAGTGATTCTATTTTAATTTCATTTTATTAAATAAATTAATCGTTTTTATTGTTTTTATTTCCTCAAAAATTGATGTTTATATACGTATCATTTACTGAAATTTTTTTATTATAAGCTATTATTCTTTTAAATTAATTTATCTGGTTAGTAAAATAGATATGAAAATTGTAATTCAGAAATATTATAAGTGTTTAACACTTGAAAGAAAAAAATTAGGAGCTGTGAATGAATTTTGTAAATTTATCATTTATTAAATAAAAAAAATAACTGTACATAGTAAATCAAATATTATTAAACATTCCTAACATAAAATTTGCTACAAATAGCCTGAAACTTTTGTCAAATGTTTTATGCATTATTTTTTGATAGTGTCACATTCGTGTAATGAGTGTCTTGCTTCGCTTAAAAATGTAGTATTACAAAAATGAAATATATTTGCTTTTTTCATTTCGTCAGCAGTAACATTATCTTGATATTATTGTAACGCTGCGTTGGAATGCAATTCTCAGTATATCCACCCCTCATGCGGCTCACCTTCTTTAGGTGAGTACGTGTGTCCCAATCCCGGGGTGCCCAGGGATCTTTATTCTCCCTCTGTTTTTCCTCTCTTCTCCTTCTAGTCTTTTCCTTATCATTTCCGTCCCTTGACGGTAAGTGAGGAGATCTTCATGAGCAGCTGCAGCCATTCTGTTTGCTTCTTATGGACAGTCAAGAGCTCCACGTGATAGCAACCCTTTGGAAGAATGGTGCACTCTGGTACCCAGTGTATCAATCGGCTGGTACCTAGCAACAGTCGTAGCTACTGTGCTAGGGATCAAATGAAAGGGTCACATCCTTGGGCTTGCCTTTAAGGATGATAATTGTCTCCGGGGGTGACTCCCTGCGTATGGGTGTCGACTAGCATTATGGAAAGCACCGAGGCTGAAAACGTCCAGAGTCAGTATCTGCCAATACTTGTGGGGCTCCGTGGTGGGCAGTGCTGTCTACCCTAAACTTTTACAATTACCCTATGGGTTCTAATTCTCCCATCATTGAAGCCAATTCATATTCTTTATATGTTGATAAACACACCAAGCAATTTTCATGCATTATAACTTTTTCTGATACAAAAACTCACCTATCTGTTGGAAAAATACAAAATATTGACGAATTACGATCAGGAGATCTTCTTGTTCCAGTTGACTCAAAACTATATTCTGTAATCAGTAATTTAAAAAAATTGGCTTCTTTTCCAGTCGAAACATTATTTCATGGAACTTTAAATGAGTCTCGTGGTGTCCTTTCTAACCACGAATTCATACATATGATAGAAGCAGAATTTTTGGAACAATTACGTGATTAAGTGGTTTGTGCTGCACGTTGTATAAACATTCATCGTGAGGGTATGCTTATCCACAACTAACAGGGTGTGTTAGTTTTTCAAACACCCAGTATTACCAAAATTCATAAAAGCAGGTTTTACAAATTACAAATTTCAACCATATTTTTCCGACCCTCTTAGGGTCATCATAAACAGGCATGTAGCCTCGACTTTTTAAAAACCTCTAATAAAGTTGTAACTATATTTATTATCATAATATCAAAATTTCAGGAGATTTTGACTAATAGAATATTTAGACTTTTGTTATAATATGTAATATTTGAAGTACATATTATAGAAATCCAAGAATAAATTAAAAAATTCATTTGTTTGTAATGTGACGGAATTTGCGATTATAAAAGAAATGTGAACAAATTGCTTGGAATATGAAATCAAGTTTAACTTACGCATTTTACTATGCTGTGTATTAGAAGAACTGAGCAAATAGTGTGACTATAATAAAATAAAAGTTTTGCCTTTAATTATTAATAATTTGGTCAGTTTTAATTACTGCATAAAACTACTAATTAAAGAAGAATTACATATATTTTAGATATTTTACTCTATTTAGATGAAATTATATATTGCATAATTCTTATGGTTATGTTACAAAATTTTAAACCCTTAATACAATGAAAAATTTTAATCTTCCTTATATTTCTAGTGAAACAAATTTTGCCTGTTATTTCCTATTATTATTATGATTTAAATATTTATTATTTCCTCTAGTATTTAAATAAGTAAAATATAAATTACTGAATAGATAGGCAGGAAATACTTAAATATTCGCATTGCATAAAAGGTTACTTTATAAAAAATGTACTTCCGACATAAAAATTTGAGTTGTGCATTCATAAATATTCAATTGTATTGAAGAAAATTCATTCTTTGTCACTAACATATTTGATCTCTTGTACAGAACAGCTTAAAATCGATTGTAAGGGATTTTAATATCGAATGCGTCTTCCTGAAAAGCTCTTTGCAGATCGGGGCCGGATAAATGCTTCTGGAGTAAAGGAAGTGGAAAACTCCTGAGTACTTGGCCCGATCGATCCTCCTGTAGAATGCAGAACTCGTCAACCACCACTGCGTTTGATCTTGAGATCTTTTGAAAGTACTGCAGACTATGTTAGAAGCAAATATGATTATATAATAAAAGGTATTTGGTTACTTTTAAGAAATGCCGGTACGAAATAATTTCATTAATGGTATAATTTAAATCAACACACAATTTACATGGTTGAGCATAGCAGAATGAGGAGATCGCTAACCAACTTTCATGAACTTTACCTGTCGTGATTGGTGCTTAAGGAATTCAAAGAAGAAGTTTGAGGTAAGATGAAAGATTCACCTTGACGTTAGTAGGAAAGTATTTGCATCTGAGTTCCCTTGCGACCAACCAGATCCATTTGAACAGAGCATTGTTTCTACAGTCTGTTAAGCAAGAGCACATTAGCCTGTAATGAATGAATCTGTCCATTGAAATCAATAACGAATACGAAATGCAATGGAGGAAGATGGAGTCTTCTTTGATGCATAACACTTCTCGTTTCCTGGAATTGAGAGCCTGTTTAAGCAGATATGTTCAGTTGGATTCATGTATTTCAATAAAAAAGAATCAAACCACTGTTCATATAAATCATATTGATTTTTTTCATATTGATATTGATTTTTTGTAAATCATATTGATTTTTTTCCTTGTTTTCCTCAATATATAAGTCTAAACAATTTGTGGCTTTGGTAGTAAAAAACACTTCTGGAACGAATTTTTGTACTTTAATCTCTTTTTTAGTTTTTGAGTTCTTGCATGTTACCTTGCATTATATCCTTTTTTTATTTATTTTATACCTTTCTTACAGTGTCATAAGTTAACGTTATATTTTATATTAATTAATTGTGCAAATATTCGGAAAATTATTTTTATAGCATGAATAGAGCGATAAACTTTAAATTGTGATTTAAAGATATTTTAGAAATTTAATACTATACACATTGATTTTTCATCCTTATATGTACGACAATAAGCAATTTTGCAAATAAATTAATGTATTTTTTCAAACTATCAATTTCGACTCTGGTAAACATTCCATTCTGCAGTAAGCTTTACGAAGCCTCCCTTAGTTTGTTCTCTGTTCAAAAAATTCAGCACAAAATATCAAAATATGAAATAGATAGTTAAATTAAATTAAAAAGAAAATAGCATTCGAAGCACAGAGATTTCATTTTTTCTGACACAGAATAATGAAAGTTGAAAATCGTAACTCTAGAAAGCAATAATAGATGATAAAATCTAGGCTGGAATCAGAAATCATGTTAAAAATATTTAAATTATTACCAAAGTTATATTTCTAGCTTTCGTAAATATTTGTTTCGTATCATTCATTGAATAATTTAAAAAAACTAAATGATAATTTTATTTCTCTTAGACATGGTAAACTTCTTAGTCTGGCATTAAATGTAAGTTTAGGGAATTATTTATTTCAAATAATGTTTCGGTAGCATCAGATAATCTATGCGGCTGCTACAAGCAAATTTATATACTGTGTTTCTCTACAGAAACAGTAGCATATTTCATAAGAAGAAGTTATTCATCCTCTCATGACTCAAAAAATGACTTCTTGTTACTCCTAAAGGTAATATTGGAATACGTCTAGAAAACCTTCAAATTTAAACACAATTTTCTGGAATCTGTACCTATACCTCCATTAATAATATGAACTGTTACAAGCTTGTGAAACTTGGTGTTATGTTTTCCATTTTTGAAACCTAACATGCAAATGTATTTCAATTTTATGAACCCCTTTCCAATTTTCTCCAATTTAATTGATTTTCGTGATTAATTTGTTGACGTACCTTCTTTTATTTCAATCCTTCCAGAGGCTTGCAATCATGGTCGAACTACATAAGAGTCAGAAGTTCGCTTCTACTCACAACGACAGTTAGTATATTAAAATTAAAACCAACCTGACACCTTATCAGATTTGATTACTGCAAACCCTAAAAGAAAGTCATCAAGGCCAAACCAACAAGCACTTGGAAAAGAAGGTGGCCAAAAATTTTGGGGTGCGACTGCATTGAAAATGACTTAAAATCATTGGTAATCATAGACAGATTAGAAGACAATGTCTGCTAAAGGTGCATCCTGGACTGGCATGGTACTCAAGAAAACAAACAATGACTACAAACCCATAATATTCTTATTTTTCAAAAGTGCTACTATGACAAAAAATTGATTTCTTGTTTAATGACACATAAAGTATGACATTAAATATATTTATTCAACTGCTTATATTTAACAGTACATTGTCCAATATTACTAATTATATTATTTTTTAAAAGCTGTTTAGTTACAATAATTCTAATTTGGAAGTATTTTTTTAAAAAATGTTGATACGCTTAAAAGGAAAAGAAATTATACATTGTGCAGACATTTTAAATTACAAAAAGTTTTTATTTTAATGTTTAAGTTAATTAAATTATTTTCCATTTATAAATAATTTTCCTGGACCATTTGTTTTAAATATTTTTTCTTCATTTATTAAATTTCAAAATGAATAATATAGATTATTTTTCGTTTTCTTGTTTTATATTTTATTACATTATTATAAATTAATAACAATTTTGAAAAACTCTCTCCACATTTGTACTTTTTACATTTTATATCTTGTAAAGATAGCCTACTTTTTTCAACACAAAATTCTTCAAAGCTATGAAAATAATTTACATTTTTATGTTTCAATATATTTGAAATTTAACTACTTTATTTAATATAAATTAATTTTAAAACATAAATTCGTAAAATGTATTTCGAAGTACCCCTATATAATTCGACGTTTTAAGGGAAAACATTATTTTTTCTTTAAACAGAATGGTAAAATGAAATTACTAGCTACTTGTGAAATTACAAACATATCTATTTTTGAAGTTTGAGGTGTCATAAGTATTCTTGTGTTACAATTTAATTTAAGTGTAATTTATGCATAAATTACAAATATTTTTCATTGCTACTAAAATAATGAAAATTTATATTGCATGATGATTGCAAATATTATCAATGGAAAGTTATTAATTTAAAATCGCAATTGCGTCAAATTGTTGTATCTTTTTCATAATTAGCCCAAAATATCAAATAAACGACTGAAAATTCAGAACAAATTTTAAATTTAAAACTTTGACGTGCTATTTCATTAACTAATATACGTGCTATTTCATATTGCATATATCTGCTCTATGCACATCTTGGTTTAGTATATGGAATGATATAAAATATTTTCTAACACAATTTTAAAAATTAAGTAAAGATTAGTGGCGACATCATAATGCTTTTGAAATTATTATAATTAATTCTAAAATCGTGATAAATTGTTCAAGAAATAGAGTATATTTTATGAATAATATTTTAAATGTATTATTTGAATAATATTTCCTTCTATTATTTATTTTGTTAGTTATTGTTTTAATATAAAAGTAAAGTTACTGTTTCCACTGAGGAATTTGTTCACATAGAGTGAGAAAGATGTATAAGTTTCTTCTAACCCTCAGAAAAAGGACCACTGGCAGCACAGTTAATACATTTAATACATAAATTTCAATACAATGCTTATAAATTTATGGATCCAAATAAGGGTGTTTTTTTACAAAATTAATCAGTAACAATCTTTCAAACTGAAGTCTTTTCAAACTCTAAATTCACAATGAATTACATTTTATAATAAAAACAAATAATATCTTTCTAATTTACTGATATTACGAAAGCATACAATTCCATTCTTTTTAAGCACTCAAATAAGGAATAAACTGATTCCTTATTAGCATTGAAAAGACATTCAGAATTTTTTGGATAAAATGATTAATTTTGACTTCAGTTGCATCAAAATTAATCTTATTTATAAATTATAATTAAAATTAGACTTTAGTCCATTTTTTAACTTAACCTTTAAATACGCTTTTTTTAAGCAGAATAAAACTCCAATTGAGATAAAGACTAAAACTTTTTTCATATATAGTGGACACAAATTATTTCATTTATAACATTTAGGAAAAAAAGAGCAAAATTCATTTCTTAAGAGCTTGAAAATAATTCTCATAAAAAATACAAAGTACCTCAAAATCACTAAGTACGTGACAGTTAGGAATGATTAATTTCATATGAGAAATCAGCAAATATTAAATAATGCGTTGTTGAATGTTGCTGATAGATTTATGCAATACAGTTATGAAATATAATATTTAAGTTCATTATAACAATAAACAATATGAATACTGATAAAGCGTATTTTAAATATTAGACGCACATTTATCAATGATTTTTAAAACATAATATAAATGTGTTATTAGCTATATATTATGCGAAATTAACTAACTAACTAACTAAGATATACATATATATATATATATATATATATATATATATATATATATATATATATATATATATATATATATATATATATATATATATATATATATATATATATATATATATATATATATATATATATATATATATATATATAGACACATGATCATTACTATGTAATATCAACACCCTAATTTATAGCATATGACTTAAGAATATTATATTTTGAACATATGGAACTATATTGAAGACAATTATCTACATACGTTCAAGACAAAATGTTAATTTTTGAATTGCGGACACCTTTCATTTTCCTAAGTGTACATAAAATGACGTCGGTGCTACATAAAATACATTCCTAATGAACACTTAGTCCAATGACATATGAATGAAATCGAAGAGACCGTCACTTTTTACAGGCAGAAATAAAATGCAATAATGAAATTGAAGTATTTTTTATGCATCTTTAGAAAGAGGTGCTTCTGGTGCGTCCGATCTTTGAGCCTTGAAGCAGCAAGCCCAGCAGTTCCGGAATTCAGCATTGAATTTTTCCTGGATAAAAAAGAACAGATAAATCATCAGCAGATAAAATTGTTGATTTTTTGTACTTTCTGCTTGAGGCTCATAATATTTTTAATAACCAAAACAAAATATATTTTATACTTCATATATTTCATAATAAAGTTCAAGGTATCCAGGACGCTATACTTACATTATAGATCGCGTAAATAAAAGGATTGCAGCAAGAATTGCTCATAGCCAACCAGTTACAGCACATCCATATTAAATTGATGTACCTGTAACTGCAAGAGGAGAATTAGGCACAAAAATAATTCACTCCAACTTCTTAGAAAATGGTTATTCAAGAATATTTCTTTCCCATTACAATAAAGTAAGTAATAAGTTTAAAAAACTTGATGTAACTACAAGCAATACAACAGTTTGCTAAAATATAAATACACCTTCTGTGCACCAGCCCTTTCTTTATTGTTATTTTTATCTTTTATCGTTTTTCTCGTCTTGCTAAATCTTCATCTTTTGCTCTAATTCTATAAATGAACTCTAATGAATGACATTAAATAGGTATTTGGTATAGTTATATTACTTAAGTTACTTTCATTTACTGAAAACAATAACCACAGTCATGTCATCGACTGTTTTAAACGTTTTGATACTCAAAATAGCAGCTTAAAAATACATTTTAGCATTTTGTATTCCAGCTGAAAGTAAGCAGATAAATGCAAAACTAGCAAAAATAATATTTTACTAAAATCAATATTATAATATTTATATTCACAAAAATAATTTTAGTAAAATCAACATTAGTTTTTCACATTATAAATGCACATCATAGTAAAATGTATAATAATACTGATTATTTTAAAATGAAGGTAAAATTTTATATAAAAATATTAAAATTTTAAAGTTTCCCATGTTCATTACACCTTATTATTTTTACATTGGAATTCAAAATGTTTGAAAATATCCTCTTTTTCACTTTTGATGTATAAATGTGTATGTATGTGTTTTATTTTATAATGAGTCTAAAACTGTATTTTCGAACACACAATAAGGGCATAATATTATGTATTTGATCAACTTTTCTGTTAAATTATTCATTTAATTAAATCTAAAGTTTTGGAGCTTTATTTGGCATCTTATACATCTTTAAAACCATAGCATCATATAGTGTTCAAAATATGATAAACTTTTGAATTTTGATTTTTTATTTCTGTTTGCCATTATTTTTACTCTGTCCTGACTAATACCAGACCATTGAGACTACACTGGGTTATAACTTAAATTACATTATTAGATTTATATATTTTAAGTTAAAAGTTCATAGACTTTAATGATTCCATTGCAGTTAATTCTGCATGTTGCTATCAAAACTTTTATATTCAATACATATCTATGTACAATAAACTTGAATGAAACTTGTCATCGTATATATAAACTAAAATAAAAAAATTTATGAAGACGATTTAACTAATAAACGGAAATAAAAATTGTCGATGAATTATTGATTGCTCATAAAAAATACTAATATAAAATATACACATTTTATATTAAGATTTTCGACTATTAAAATCAAATTCATCATAAACTTAGTGATATAAAATGAATTGAATGTACTGTTGCAAAGTTCCATTTATATTTGTTTAAAAGAAATACACTAAAAGTGTTATAAAGTATGGAATTTTAAAATATGGGACAATTATATGGATTTTTAACAATTGTTCGGTAAAAATGTTTAACATAATTATAGGTTTTAACAGTAACTATTTTCCTCAAAAAACAGTGCAGTTTCATATTTCTACATCGTTACGAACCAATTCGTCCGAATGTTAAAATTTGTCGGTCTTTCTAAGTAAATATTTTCTGCTGAAATATTAAGGTAATTCACAGAACAGTCATCAAAATTATTTTGTCCAAATTAAATTTTATTTTATTTTTCACATTTCAAGTACGTTTTTGAAATAAACCTTTCTTTATATACTTTTAGACTAGGAAATTTTTTTTAAAAAATTTACAGTGCTCTGTCTGTTCTTGTGCAAATATATTTTTGGCAGTAGAAAAATTCATGGTCCTATTTTTTCTTCCTTACTTCATTTATTTATATTAGTTTCAAAACATTATTAAAGTACCTATTGATTTCAGGCAGAAATTCTTGAATTGCATTGTATAGTTGGAGTGGCAGCCAACACACAGCAAATATCGTCACCACAGCAAACAGCATTCGGATTACCTAGAAAATGAAAGAATCATGTTACTTTTAATGATTTCCTATGTAAAAGCAATTGGTTCTAATATTTTTAGATAATAATATAGATTTTTTTGAATATGAATATTAAAACGTGCTGAACATTATAATCTATAGAAATTTGTCAGTGTATATTTTAAGAGCTTAATCCTTAGATTACGCGAATTACTGCGGAAGTTATTCAGACAGATTTGAAGATTCCGTTGCTCGTGATTAAGTGAAATTATGCTTGTTGTCTTTTGAAGATTCAGTAAAGTAAACTCATGCACTTACAAGACGTGAAAATACGCTTACAAAATATGTGTGAAATAGAGAAATAGCTGAGTTTTTACGCAGCTCCTATAAATGTTAAGCTCTTATGATAAGCAGAAGTGTTCTGGGAAACATATACAAATTTACTTCAGACTTATTATTCCGAAATCGAGACAACTTTTCTTTTAATTTTTTTTTAATTGAACCTGTATTGAATAAATTTATGTGATCAGGATTTACGTGAACATTTTGAAAAACAGGGGAAAATATGTTTATTATTATTAATATTTATTTTGTCTCGTTTAGTAGACAATTAATACTCAAAATGTGATTCCCATAGTATTTGATTTCTCGTCACTTCTCATTATTCATATTTTTATCCGAAAGGATACTTACATGAAAGCATAAATGCTTTCATGTGATGTACAAACGTAGTCTATGAAATAGTGCTACGTATTGGATGAATGTTTTTTTCATGTATAACGTTTGTTTTTATTTAAGGACCTACCATTTTGATGTGGTTGGTTTATCATTAACATTCGGTTAGCAATATGTTTGCAGTACAATAAAATAAACTAAAGTGGACAGATATTTTTATTAAGTCAAGAGGTTATATTGTTATTAATCCTTGTCACTGTAACAATCCCCTATTTCAAATAGCATTATTTCTCATTTATCATTGTGGCACCATTAATTTACTTAAGGAACCCGCAAGGTAGCGAAAATTATTAGCATTTTGGTGGCAAAGTTTTAAACTAGGTAGTTTGGTATCTGCATCAATCACTTAAATAAAAGTAAAATATTTGATAAATTTACACACAATTTATGCAATTTTTACGATGCTACTGTTTATTTTAACTAAAAATAACATTAATTGTACTACTCCTGTGGCCGATCATACAGAATGACGATGAAATTTCCGTAAAAGCTTGTATAAAAACGTCTGGATGACATTTTTATATATAAATATGATAATATTTTTATACACTAAAAATAATTTCATTTATAATTATATATATATATATATATATATATATATATATATATATATATATATATATATATATATATATATATATATATATATATATATATATATATATTATTATTATTATTATTATTATTATTTAAATACAATTGCATAAAATAACCGAACAGTCCACATACCTTTTTCTTGTTTCTCAACCTGGTCGCATCTCTACCAGCTTCATTCTTTTTTAAATGTAATCCGATAATTGTGTAGAACACAATTATCAAGAATAGAGGGACAATGTATTGGAAAAACAAAAGAATATAATTGTAGAGTTGCCATATTTCACTGGCTAACCCTACGTTTTGGCAGACAGGTTTTGAAAATGTTCCAGTATCTGGATCAAATACCATTGTGACACTAAAAGCAATGGCATAAGGAATGCTGAAACTTGCGCTAAATATCCAAATAAAAAGAATGATCCACATCTTTTTCATTTTGATTGTCTTAGCTTTAAGAGGATACATGACAGCACGATACCTGTCAAAAGCAACCACAGTGAGCGAAAAGACACTGAGGTTGACAGCGAAAATTTCTACAAAAGGACAGAATGCGCACATAAATTGGGGGAGTACCCATCTTTGTAGCAAAGCTGCTTGGAAGTGGAAGGGCACAACGAACAATCCAATTATGATGTCTGCAACAGCCAAGTTTGCGATGAAGTAGTTGGTGGCATTCTGCATATGGTGGCAAAAAGAAACAATAATAATTACTGAAAAATTTCCCACAATGCTTAAAACTGATATAAGTCCATAAAAGCATGATAAAATTACAGTCAAGAATACTGGAAATTCGTAAAGATTTTCAATATAGTAAGTTTCATTTAAGGAAAAGTTGCTTTCTTGTTTTTCCAATACAGTCACTGACCTCATCAGATCACAGGCCATGGCGCTGCTGTTTCTTCAGGATATCTGTAATAATTTGAACAGATGAGTTAATTTAAAAAATGAATATTTTTGTCTTTAAAAGTCAATATTATGTATGTAGAACACATGATTGTAAATATCCGAGAAGTATTTTTTTTAAATTATTATATTTATAAAAGAGAATGAGTAGCTTATACTCGATTCTTAAGATAACTAGTTTCAATATAAAATATAATTGTTGATGAATGTCATGAAAATAGGATATTTAATACAACATACATATCTTCCTCTACTTATAAGTAAGCATGAAATTGAATTTAAAATAAGAAACTTAACCCGTAGTTTATATCTTACTAACATTTAATAGAAGTTATTTTAAGAATAAAAATCTATATTTGAACATTGATTCGTTAACACCTTATTGATGTTAATAGCAGTCGAATCACTCTACATGATAACGCAAAAATAACAGAAAGGTAAAAAAAATAACACAACCATGTTACATTTTTTGCACTCCTTCATGCGGTGCACAAAGAAAAAGAATTTTATAGCTATAGATAGTTTTGGAGATCATGAAGACTATGGCAAGAAAATAACTTTAATAATAAAAATATATTATTTTTATTATTAGTTAAAAATAATATATTTTTATTATTAAAGTATCGTAATTTATTATCGTAATTTAATTATTATTTTACTATCGTAATTATTATTATCGTAATAATTATTATTTTATTATCGTAATTTTTCGAGCATGTCTATGAGCTGGAACGACGCAAGGAAGTGTTTTGTTTGTTGATTGCACTCTATTCTTCATGGAAATCAAGTAGTATATCATATTGATACATAGCAATCAATAAATAAACATGGTATGAATGAATACAAAGGACAACGATTGTATGCTATGTACAAGTATAACCACACCATCACCTCTCACTTTCCATAAGGACTTCAATATTGTACAGATGACATAGGGACATTTCGCACATCTGCAATATTTTCTCAATTATATAATTATTACATAACAATTATCCTCAGGGATGAATCTTGAGCCCTACTCTTTTCTCCCTATTTTTGGCAGGAGCTGAGAAAAAGAAACCAACACTTGTTGACATTACAATCTTCACTGATGACATTCTACTCTGAAAGTCAGGCTCTAATGTGAACAACATCGAAACGGAACTCAACTCCGCTTTGGTTGCAATGAATGAGTTTGCAACAGAACACAAATTAACTTTCAATTCAGCAAAATCAATAGCGACTTTTTTCACCACTGATAAACACCTATATTATTTTAAACCAATGTTGTTTTTTGATTCCCAGCCTCTCACTTATGAAAAACATCCTAAATATCTCGGTTTTACTCTCGACCCTGAATTCAACTGTAACAAGCATATCGACCATCGAGTTTTGAAGGCTCGTAAGCTCCTTAACATTCTCAAATATCTGGCTGATAGAGATTGGGGTGCTGATGCAAACATCCTGAGAACCACATATATTTCGTTTAATAAGACCTATTCTTGAATTTGGTTATCCGATTTATTCTTGTGCATCTGAAATGAATCTTCTAAAATTAGAATGATTGCAACTAAGTACCGCTCCTATCATCTTAGGACTCAGAAATAGCTGCTCATCTGTTATAGTTTTATACGAGACAAATTCACAACCATTGCACATAGAAGAAGACTAACTTTGTTAAATATTTTAACAAAATCAATAGCTATGGCCTGAATCATCGTACCTTCTTTTATTTACACAATAATCAAAGATAAAAGAAATCCCCCCCTTTTAGCCTGGAAGAATCTCAAAACCTATTTTCGCGTAGTGTTGAACCTCAACATCTTGTTCCGATCCCTCAGAGGAAATGCCAAGAGTAATCTTTCACTTTGATCTGAATTCCGCTGCAAACAAGCAAACTCACATTGGAGATCATCTTAGACAGTTAGTACTAGAAATTCTTAATTGCATTCCCTGCGATGCAGAGCAAATTTATACCGATGATAGTCGTACAAAAAACCGTACTGGGATCGAACTCTATATTAGAACCCCTCAGTCTGAAATTAGGCTAAAACAACGTAACTCTGACACTTGTTCTGTCTTTAGGTGTGAGTTTATAGGGATTAAGATGGGACTTACTGCTATCATTTCCAGCAACTGTGATTCTGGAGAACTATTCTTTATTTTGTCGGGCAGCCACTGTGCACTGCAACATCTCAGTGACTGGTCCTCCTTAAAGGATGAAACAAGCTTATCTATTCTACTGAAATTGAAAATGATCTCCCATGACACTGATGTACATCTCCAATGGATTCCATCCCATGCAAATATTAGTGGCAATTAGACCGCAGATCGACTGGCCAAAGAGGGTAGTGAGAAAGATACCCCAACTGGTTCATCACTTACATACCAGGAACTTTACTCTAAGGAAAAATTTAGATTACATTCAATCTGGCAAATTCCACCAACACACCAATGGTACTCTGTAACATCTCCTAGAACTCTGGAAATAAAATGTGAACGAAGTTCTCAGATTGGCTTGACCAGGTTCTCAAGTGGAGATCCAAAGTGTTTATCGTTTGAGCGTGGTACAAAAATGTATCCCACTTGTAAAAAATGCTGTGACCTTCCAGCGTCATCGAAACATTCTGGGTCGTACTTTCCCGGGAGGATTTACCTCAGATCCCCGACTAGTCATTGACTTTCTAAATGTCAACAATTTATTGGACTTGATCTAACAAATGTCAGTTCTTTAAGGAGATAAGCCAACAATATCAACATAACAATTAGTGTCCATTCGTTGACTTTATATTTATTTCAGAGCCATGGGAAATCCAAATGGGCATTTTATTTTAAAGAAACTACAAAAGTAGATATCAGCAAATCATTACATTAACTTGTATGTATTTCGTTTTAGAAAGATGAATTTCGGAGAAGCTTAAAGGGATGGTACTATATTCCAGAATCACATGTATCATAAACTTGAAGAAGCATCCGATTGTCTGCAGTACACTCCAATAAACTCTTAACAAGCTGTGATGAAAAGCCACTGTGTGTGTGAGAGTTTCCAATGCATTCTTTTTCCTTCTTTAGTGGATAACGAATGAACATATAAGCTAAATGCTATTTCAAAAACATTTTCCTCGCATTCTAAACTGTATATTTTGACCACCTGTTTACGACTTTTAATTACAAAACAACATTCCATGGGAAAGTCTGAATTTGTAATTAATATAAAAAAAATTTTCATTATATGGATAGATAAATATAATTTTGCTTCACATTAAAACTTTTCCAAAAAAAAAAAACTTTGAACAAACCTTTTGGAAATTTATAATTTTTGTTACATTTTAGGATTAAAAAGTGCATCGAAAATCTGAATAATTTAAAGAAATGTCAATCATAACCAATCTCAAAATATACCATCTTTGATAGGTAAGAAAACTATGAAATTTCCTAAGAAGAGTACAAATTTATATTCCTTGAATTGTGATCTTCTCACGCAAAATATTTAGAAAAGAAGAAATAAAAAATGTGAATTTATGTGCGCTAATGGTTACAATACTAAAAAAAGGTTTAATAAATTGATTAGAATATTAATGCCGAGTCAAAATATTTAATTTGAGCACCTTACATTTAAATTATATATTCATACTTTACGCTCAAATCACACTTCTTCATGGACAACATAAATAAACTATTGGAGCTTAATTATTATTTAACAGTTTTTAATTGTTTATGAAGTTTCTTGACAAATGATTGATGGTAATTTATTAAAGTTCTGGAAGCTTTTATTTTAAATTTATTGTTTACCACAAGGTCAGAATGAATGACATGAGGATAAAAGTTTGGAAAGAACATCATGAATGTTTTCAAGACAAAAAATATCTGATTAATAATTGAGATCCAAATTCTGGTTTCGTTATCTATGTTATCACACAGAAAATATGTTAGTTTCTATATCAACAGTTGTAACAACCATAAAATCAAATATTTTGTATTAATCCGTAGAAAAAATGCAAATAATCAAATTTGCAGAATTATGAAAATATCATCTGAATATCTCAAGGTAAATCTTTCAAAATGTTAAAGCATTTTATCATCTTCCTGAAATATGAAAAAAATTAATGTCAGTGATATTACCAATGCATTCTACATTTAGCAAATATTTTTCGAACAAAATTACTTATTTATATAATTGTCAATTTTTGTCAATAGACGTGTTTGATTCTTCACTACTAAGGGAAAAAACTGTATCATTAAGGAATCGAGCTTACAATAGCATAGATAGATGTCAAATATATCCTATTTTATGTTGCTACGGATTAAAATATCTACCATAAAAAAGTGATGCAAAATGGTGCATTAAGATCGGGCTATGATACGTAAATGGTTAGATTTTTAGCGTATTCCTTTAAAATAAGAGGCCGTGAAGACACCAAGCGACACATATTGAAATAAAGAACCCTTTTAACAAGTTTATCATGCACGCAGAATGTATTTTAAAATTGTTGCCCAACAAAATCTTGCTAGGATTCACACGAAAGAAGAAGAAATGCTTAAGTCTCTACCCTTGACAAAGGTCGAATTGCAGAACCGATATTGTTCACTTCATCGTAGTAATGCAACTCACGTCTGTTATTTTACGTATTGTTATTTTTCTTATCATTTTTTAAAATATTAAAATTTAAAAATATCAATGCATGAAATTTTTTCCCTTTCTGCTACCTTCACAATTTATTAAGAAAATAAAACAAGTTCGTCAAGATATTACAGTATTTATTTATTATCTTTTTTCATCATAATTTTTTTTTTTTTTGGAAATATATAAACATATCCTTAAGTAAACATTTTATTATTGGCTCTGCTAATTATTTCACATTTTCCGCGTCATTTAGCCTCAGCTTTATTTCAACTTCTGACTGAATACGATTGTCTGAAAGCACATTTTTATAAAATTAGACTTAGAATTCTATCTGCATTCGTTACATTTGCACAGTTCAAACTATCGATTGCGGTGTTAAGAAACATTGATGAATATACTGCATACAAGTCTCATAGTAGAGAAGATTTTAAAAAATACAATGAAAATAGAAAGTGTATATGCAATTTTTATTGTTAATAAATATTTTTAAAAGTTCAATCAGATAACAATAAACTGTCAGTAATTAATGTGATTTTTAAATTTATGCATCTTAAACAAAGCAATTATATTTTAAATTCTAAAATATGGTAAAAAGTTAAGTATTTTATATGAAAACCATTTAATAAAAATTCTAGATTTTAAGCCAACACAATGTTTTAACAGTATTTCAGTCATTCAAATTTAGAGAATAAATATTAACATATTGTGGAGTAATTCTATTTGAAAGTCTCTATCGCAAAACTAAAACTATCAGCAAAATCCAAAAAGCCATAAATCTTCTTTTATGAAATGGTTATTTTTCACAATTTGGAGCTTAAATTTTTAGGTTTTTAAATAGCATAAAATTTTAATTAATTAAAAATAATATAATGTAACAAATATATAGCTTTTTACTATTACTAAATTTTAATATCACAAATGCATGAATGAATAATCTTTTTAATTATTCATCCATGCATTTTGTGATTAGAACTACTTCATGATGAAAATGAATGCATTTGTTTATTTTCAGATTGTTACGAAAAAGTTTTATCTACTTTTACCGTGAAAAGGTGATTTATGCCTATATCTTAAAAATTCAGTCCTATCATGTAAGATATCTTAATCCTTGTAACTATTTTCAAACTGTTTTGTGAAACTCGTTTTTGATAATCTATATAAAATTAATAGAAAAGCATCGGATGCAGTTATTGTTTTGTTTCTTTCAATCAAAGGGAATTTTATTAGCTGAGTGAAGAAAGAAAATGGTGACGTGATTTCATGACGATGAGCTTATATGAAAGTGAGAGTTTGGAAGTTTACTTTCCTCGCGATGCGGGAGCAATAAAGTGGGGATATCAAAAACACAAATTATAATTATTCAGCAAATAATATTTTGTATCTGGTATCATGAACGTTTCTCCAAACATAAATCTTTCCCTCACTTGTGCTTCGAACTCTCTCTCGTTATAGATGAGTAAGTATTTCCAATACGTAGTGGTACACAAACACTGCATTATGTATCCTATTCCTGCATGCTCCCTCTTCAAAACGTTCTTTTTAGATGATTAGGAATTATTTGATTTGATTATTTAGAAAAACGATGTTTATTCCATTTGTTAAATATTATTTGGTGTCAAGTATAATCAGAGTTCCGAATCATTAGTCAATTTAAAGTGCAGTAGAGCACACACAGAAAAGTATTGCTGAAAAATTTTGTCAAAGAATGTTTTCAATATATTAGTGAAAAATTTTGATAAAATTCATAGCAATAATTTCAAATTTAGCACAAGAGTAATAGTTATATGCCTCAACAGTTAGGAAGAAATCAATCTACATGAAATGTAGAATGATGACTGCTCACAGTTATTTCTGATATTAAGACATAGTTATAGTGATTTCTTGTGGATTTATAGATTGAATTATTTCTTATTTCTGTGGATTTATAGATTGAATATTTATTATACATAAGGTTAGAATAATGAGATTAGTGAAGAATTTTTCTAAATACAATCGTCCTTATTGCCTTTGTAAATAGTAAAACTTTTTCAATGAGTGGTCTGGCAAAAACTATTATAAGAATAAAAGTACACTATATCCTAGCACAAACACTTCCGTCGGCGCACAAGATAGGCCATTTCTGAAGAGGCACTTGAATGCTCAGAGCGCCATTCGCTTCACCCAACAATCAACTGGGAAAAAAACTCAGCCGATTTCAAAGCTGACAAATGGCAAAGATAATGCCCGATTTTAAATAAAAAAAACATAAATATATCTCCTTTCTATAATAACACAAATAATGTTGCATTAGATTTGAAGATTATATTTTGATGAAATTCTGATAATCTTAACTTGATGAATTTAAATGAGAATTTATCAATGCAGAATAAATAAATACATATTTCACCTATTAAATTAAAATACTAATTATTTTAATTTATTAAAATAATTAGTATTTTAATTATTTTAATTTAATAAATACTAATATAATTATTTAATTACTAATTTTGTCTTTATAATATAACAAATAGATAAAGTCAAAAACTCTAATTAATTTATTTAGCAAACTAAAGAAATATGCTGAGAAGATGAAAGAAATTTTAATGAAATATAGTGTCTGAATATAGTTTATTGTTTATGTATACACTTTTACTAGCATTTACACTTTTACTATGGGGGCTCATGTTTTAGTAAGGAATTCGTTCTTCAGTAAATAAAAATGTAAGCAAGTCCACACAAGTTGTGCATTAATATTTTAACCCAGACCAGAAGAAAGAAATATTATATTAGTTGCTTGTTAATTTAAGCAAGTAAAATAATTAAGAAGTATTGGATTTCATATTTTTAAACATGAAAATACTATAAACGTATATTTACTGATAAACGAGTTGTGTCAATTTCAAATAGGTGAAGTATTTATTTTTTGCAAGGAATGCTGATTTAAAATCCCCAAAACCAAACAACCGCTTAAAGAATAAATTGTTTTTCTTAATTAATATATAATTCTTCTTATAACGGAATTTTTCAACAAGTGATATTTAGGGAAATTGTTCTTCGTTCGACATCAAACAAGTATTCGTTATTCTCGTGATTACCTCTGATGAAACACTCTATCTTATTTAAAATAGTGATCTATAAAAGTGAACTTTACACATACTTAGCATTGGATAGCTGATAGTCCAAGTTTCTTTTACTTTTAGACTGTTAGTCTATTCCGAGGAATTTTTTGATGACTATCTTATAATACTTTTATTTAAGTTTAGTTCATGAATAATGTATTTTATTTATAAGCGTCCCAAGGCTGTAAAGTCAGAAAGTTTTCAAATCAATGGAACGAAAGAAAGACTCAACAGGTAATAAGACAGTTCATTTCCAAGTCGAGGATCTCGAGTTCGATCCCAGCCATTGCTGAACAAGGGAAGCCGAAGTTTGAGTTTCTGCCTATAGTGCACAAAAGTCTATCAGGTGGGGGGGGGGATGATTGCCGTTTTTTCCCTTACGACACGGGAATACATCCCACCATCTATAAACATTCATCGCTGCAGGGAAAATGACTTAGATCAGCATTTGGACGTTAGGTAGCGGCCAAGGTGGGCTCAAAGTGACCAATAGATTGGTAAGAAAAGGGCATAAAATCTTGGTTTCATACCCGGCCACAATCCAATAACGAAAGATGGAAAATGTGCATCTGTCTTCGGCATGCATTTTCCTGCCTCGTAACGCGAGCATATGTTTCATTATTTATGAAAGAAAATTCATGGGATGGACAATGAAATGTCTTAGAATGACCTCCAACCGCTAGGCGACATACTGGGCTGTTTTAAAGTGACCGAGATGCAATTTTTGAAATTCTCGAAATTCTCATTCTTGGGGGAAAGTTGATTGATCAGTCCCAAACAATGAATTTTTTAATATTTCATTCTTTAATATTCGTAGATTGCTATTCTTCAAACGTGATACTAGTAATCTTGTAAAAAATTCAAGGTTAAAGAGAAACATGAAGTTTACGTTGTTGAAAATAAAAAAAATATGCTATATATTTTGTTATTATTATTTATTAAATAATCAAAACTTAATATCAATGTTCAAATCAAAATAAATATATAAAATATACTTATTTTATTTTTCTTGATATAATTTCACTATGCTTTGATTTTACGAGATTTGATTTTTTTTAATGGGCCTTATGAGAAAGCAAAACAGTTGCGCTTCTCTCTAAGTACTTCACTTTTATAAATATTTTCAAATGGGCAAAAATGTTGAATTTCTTACCTCTAAAAAAATAATGTAGTTTATTTATTAGCTTTGCAATAACTTTTCTTCCTTTATAAAATATTTTGATGCAAAATTTACGGAAAATTCTGTATATTTCGATTATAAATTCCATCAATGATTTTTGTAGGAATGGAAAGTCTACCTCTCTATTTGGATTGATCAGGCATCTCGATATTGTTTCTCAGCAAACTTTAAAAGCAATATATCCTAGTATATAATCCGCAATTTTTAGTTCAAATATGGCGATATCATCATTCGTATCTGAAGAAGTGAATTCACCCCAAGAAAAATGGAGCCTTTAATTTAAGAATTAAATAATCTTCACTCTGGGAATAAGCAAATAATATTTTTTGTGTGTATGTATGTGTATAAAGTAGAGTTTAGCCTCTCAACAAATTAAAATAGAATGTATTTCTCAATAAAACCATATAAACATCAGAAAATACTCTGAATATTTCATTCCTCGAAAAGTCGTAAAATAGATTAAGGTCTTACACTGCATCTAAATTCAATGTATATGCTATTTTCAAATTTCTTAAATTTTTTCATGTGTAACAAAATTTTTGAACTCCAGGTATCCAACATCAAATCTCCAAGCTTGCAGCCAAATTTATAACATCATCCTTAAATATTGTTTTTATATTAATTCTTAGCGTATTTATTCTCTCATTTTAACTCGCCAAAAATCATAAAATTTTGAAGATAATGATCTTATAGTGTTCATTTTATTGTATCAAGCGACAATTTAGTTATATATTTTTCTCATCTTTTTGTATATAAATAAATAAATTATTCTTCTCCATCACCCTCAAATTTATATTTTCCTATTAAAGTATTTTTATATATATTATTGTTTTTTTATTTTTGTGCATCATTTAAAAGTGGTTTCTTCATATGATTTCTTAACCGTTTTCGCACTTTAACTAATCATTTTTTAGAAGATTTAAAACCATTTTCAGCTCATAATAATCTATTTTTTATATTTTTTCAGTACTACTATTTATCAAAATATATTTAGTAAAGGCAGCTCTTAAGATTTTTCTCATATATATATATATATATATATATATATATATATATATATATATATATATATATATATATATATATATATATATATATATATTGCAAGGAAAATTGAATAAGAAAAGAGCAATCCTATTAGAACGAAAAGGCAGTTCAGCCATCACTTTTATTTTTATCCTTTTCTAATTTTCGAAAATTATAAGTGCTATTATATTGAGTTCAATATTGGCATTTTATACATTTTGTGGTAGCCTAGTGGTTAGGGTATCGGTCTTCCATCCGGTAGGACGGGATTCGATTCCCAATGCCGCCAAAGACCCTCCGAGTACACGCGATATACGTGCTCGTTAAATCTGTGAAATCGAAAGTCCTGTGGTCGGTCGTTGAGCAGTTACCATGGGTGCAATGGTCTGGAGAAATTTACTCCCCCTTCAGATTAATGCCAAAATTGAGGGAGTAGATCCTCTGGTGCTGCCATCTATCGGAGGATTTGAAGAGCAAAAGTCGTACTTTCACCTTCATGGTGCTCTGATTAAACGAAAGACGCTCCTAATTGACTTAAATTCGCATTGCCAAGGCATAGCGAGCTTGGCTTGTCCAAGTGTCATAAGTAACAACAACAACAACAACATTTTGTAAAAAGTATTTTCGCATCTAAGTTATACATTTTTGAACTGATTTCTTCATAATTTTTATTTTCGACATAAAATATGTTTTAGGACATCAACAAATGAAAATGTGTTATTCCACACTTTTTGCATTTTTATTATTTGCTGGTATTAACTTTACTTTTCCATAAAAATATTATTAGTTTACTAACAAAAATTGCTAAATAAAGAAAATAATTTTCTAAACTTCCACTTGTGTATGCTTTAGACCAAAATGTATAAAAGATTATAAAAATGAAATTATTTGATTTAAATTAGAAAAATTTTAA